>KN837098.1:640439-650526 GCA_000827215.1 Sphaerobolus stellatus SS14 | reverse complement strand
CCACTCTTTATTAAACGCTCGGAATATTTACAAATAATGAAAAGGCATTGGGCACATCACTAGAGGGGGTACAGCTCCCGAGAGACTTCCGGGTGGCTTGGGCTTGAGTTATGCTTCATAAAAGCCTGGCCACCTGAAGAGCAGTTATAGCTCATTGGAGCGAGAATACCACAGTAAGTATCTGCGAGTATGAACCGGGAAGTAAAATAGTGGCGTGCTGCATTGAGAAATTTTGTAGAAGGATTGAAGTTCTCCTTGCTCCAACTGCGATAAAGTTGGAAACCAACTACTCGGACACTTGAATTTAAGAAAGAAAATTACCAATCAAAAGTAAAAATATTTTGTTCTGTACAACTTTTTAAGTCAGGATTTTAGCACAAGCCTGAGAGAAAATTTATAAGGACGTCTTCCCGGAGGCATGGCCGGAACATACTGGTCAACCTACTAATGATCTCACCATTATAGATGAAGAGGGTTACGTTATGTCTCTAGTGTTCAGAAGATATCTTGTATTCAAACGACCTGGTTTCGTGTTGATTCAAAGCTGCTCCCTACACAAGGTAACAAAAAGCACTTGAGATGTACTAGAAATGATAAACGTGGGTCTGCAAAAGAACTACCGAATCTTTCAATAAGGCCTTCGTTTAAGAAAAACATAGTAAGGTAAACTTGAATTAGCTTAGACTTATGATGACCACCCGTTTTTGTTAACTTCTCATTTTCAGACGACGGAAGTAAAACTTGTAAGAAGAAGTGTCATGTGCATGCGACTTTGAATGTTCCGTGATCTCGATTGTACGCTATTACTAATATAAGTATTATAATTATAATTATAATTACCTGGTCAACAGCTCTGAAGAATGGGCATAGAAAACAACAGGAATTATTTGATGTGAGTGGTTAATGGAGGCAATGCCAAAGTTGGATTAGTGGAGAAGGCCCCGGTCTATAACTGCTAGCGGCAGAGTGCCCATTAATTTCCGGCTCTGCAGGAGTTATAACACTCCACTATGAACTCATGATATATCTGTCATTCATGAAAGTTCATTGTCAATTTCTTTATGAAAGCAGGCTCATTCATTTAGGTTACTGAACCGCATTAGACCCTGTTGGATCCTATGGACATTGATGCACTCCTCATGGAATAATTAATATTTCAAAATTAATTGAATTGGTATTAACAAACAACCCCCCATTATTGCACAATAATGAACATATATGCTCATAAAGGATTGCCGAGTAATCACTACAGCCAACAATGTGTCAATAAAAAGCAGTGACTGTCTGTAATGACCAACTCATGAAGTGGACGGAAGTTCGCAAACGACCCCCCATTCTTGCATAATAATGAGCATATAGGCTCATAAAGGATTGCTGAGTGATCACTACAGCCAACAATGTGTCAATAAAGCAGCAACTAACTGTCTGTAATGACCAACTCATGAAGTGCACGGAAGTTTGCGAATGACCCCCCATTCTTGCATAACGAACAGATAAGCTCATAAAGGATTGATGAGTAATCACTACAACCAACAACTTGTCAATAAAAAATAGCGACTGTCTGTAATGACTAACTCACGAAGTGGATGGAAGTTAGTTATTAAATATGACAATGCATTCAACTTAAAATTGATCGCCAAAATAATAAACAATATTTCTACATGTTCAATCCAGAATCAGTTATGAATGTGATAGGCTCTAGAAACTCTAGACTGCCTACCTTTAAAATTTCTCCACTCATTATCGGTTCATATATATTGCTTCTCCAATAAGCACACATGGGCAGGAACATCTTCCATCACTACACTCTTTCATGAATAAGTGATAATCAGCAGACCATATGGAGGCAATAGGCATGTGTCCCAGTACGGAATATCCAGGAGACCTAACAGTGCAATGTCTCAGCATGACATAAGAATGTCATCTACAATTACCCACAATCTGCTGGGGCAGTCAAGGTGATTATCAGCTTGGCAATTGGAACAAAACCCATATATATTGTATAATTAATAGCTACCTAATATACCTATTTAACTGGGTTCCATGTATCATAAACATATAAGTAGACAAAGAGTGACGTGTTTGCTTGTATAAATCAATATGGGCGTAATGGGCTTAACTAGGAACTGATCAGTCCGAGTGACAGTGACAGTGACAATATCATATCTCACTGTCAGTATTGACAGCGCACATAGTGGTCGAGTCTGATTGGAAAAAAATATTCAATATCTTGCTGAGGCACAACTTAATATAATTGTAAATGGCAACAATCAAATGATATTCAGCAAAGGGGTAGCTACTGAAACATTTATTTGATCGTATAATTGTCATTTAGAATTCTGTTGAAATGTAAAGAGCATAGATACGAAATTTCAAGAGCTATAGGTCCAGAGCTAGTTACCATTTTGATCAGTACAGCTCATTACAATAATAGGGGTATCATACCTAATGGAGCGGCTCAGGAATATATCCATTACAGGAGTATACACAGCATTCATCACAAATTAGAAGTAATGCTTTCCATTAAGTCATAATTGATTACCATGAGAGAGTTCCCTACAGTGACTGAAATTAATTAATTAACTCATTAGAGAGTGAACTCTATAAAGGGAGAAATACAGATGAGAAAGTGTGGGATACACAAAAATCCCCCTAAAGCTTTAGGGTGAGAGTGAACAAACCCAAAAAAATGAGCCTATAAGATGAAAGTAATAATGAATTCATTTTTTTTGAGAAATTAAGATGGTAAGAACATTATAGGTTGAGGGATAACACCTGGTAGTCTTGAAATAAATGATGCCTGATGACACATTTTCAAAAACCGTTGGTTATTTCTGACACACTCAGGATGCTCAACCACTACACAGTATTTACGCTCCTTAATCTCCTATAAATAAATCAGATGACATTAATAAATTTATGGAGCCAATTGCACACCTTATATATCTGCTTAGATGCTGTCTCCTTCCTCAGTGTAACTGCCAAAATTTCAGCCTTTTTGAGCTCTTTCTTGTTCTGCTCTCCAAGTATATTTTGATTGATTGATTTGATTACTTCCATTTTTAGAATTACAATATTAGGCCATTTACGGCCTATGCTATAACTATCCTAAGTTCAATTCACGAATTCATCCGGGTTTTACTTTGTTAAAGGGCAATAGAAGAAAGGGAGAAATTTCAAATGAAAGTTCAGAATGCATGCCCATCAATGTGGGGTGGCTGAGGCCAGTTAATATGTATGGAGATGTGCTCCAGCCGGAGAAGGAAAATTTTAATGTCAAAAGAAAGAGAGAAATTCAAAGAGGTGAAATTCAAAGAGGTGAAATTCAAAGAGCATTTTCATAGGATAGAATAGGGATATAATAAAAGAATAATATAACGGAGATTTTAATAGGAGAGAGGAGACCTGATGTCTTGCGAGGGTTTTGGTCACTTCCGCTTTCCTTCTCGCTTTCTCTGCTTGCTCCTTCCATTTCAATTTACAATCCATCACTAAACCTAGATATTTTGCCATTTCAGATGCCTCCACTGCAGTTTCATTGAACACAACCGGTGTTGCTTGGTATTTGTGTGACCTTTGTGAAATGGACTAGTTGGAATTTGCCTGGGTCAAATCAGCATGCATGACTTCGGGACCATGCAGCAGCCTTGTACAGGAGAGTGCTAAGTTTCCACACATTCTCCTCAATTGTTGGTGAGCAGACAGCAATCGCTGTGTCATCAATGAAGCCTACTGCCATTTCATCCTTCTGTCTTGGCTCCACAATCTCAAGTAAGTCCACCAAGTAGAATAGGTAGAGTATTGGGGATAGCGGTGAGCCTTGTGGGAGTCCTACTGGTGCCAGCATGGGATCAGTGGTGGGATCGTCAAACTTCAATGTTGTTTTCCTATTGGACAAGAAGCTGCATAGCCAGTGGGTGATTTCCAATGGGATGCCCTTGTGCTTCCGATTATGGATCAGCCTTTCATGATTGACAGCCAGGAAAGCCTGTGCAATGTCTAGGAAGACCACTGAAGCCACTTTCTTTGGTCTCCAAGTGTCGTGTATACGTTGTGTGAGCAGTAGGAGTGCGTCTGTCGTCGATTGTCCTGGCCGACCTCCGAAATGGTGGTCTGGTAGCAGCCCTAGCGTTTCCGCTATGTTTGACATCTGCTTGGCTATTATGGACTCCAGCACTTTGCTTAATGTGTTCTCCAAGGCGATCAGGCAGTACACCTTCTGTAGTGAGTAGTCGGGTCTGCCTGGTTTGCGTAGGGTGATGATGATGAAACTGGGCCATTGGGTCGGGTGGTATCCTAGGGTAAGGCTTGCGTGACATAACTTGAGTAGTATAGGGGAGATAATGTTGCAAGTTTTTTGTATTACAATGTTGGGCAACCCGCCGGAACCTGGGGGTTTGTAGGGGTTTAGGGCCCTGATTGCCACCTCTAACTCCTCCTTAGTGATGTCATCAAAGGGGATGGGTGTGGGATAGGCATTGTCAGCAATGTCAGAAAGGTCCGTTTCTGGAGGTGGGGGGAAGAAGGCGTGCATCAATGTTTCTGCCTTGTCCTTGGGACTGGATGCATCCTGGCCATCGTTTTTCTTGAGCATAGGAATCCTTGAGGCTCTGACTCCCGTCCTGGCTTGCATGACATACTTTTGGGCTGTCCATACCGTCCTTTCCGTGACCTTCTCCACCCATGCCTTCCAATGTAACTTCTTCTGCTCCTGGATAGTCTTCTCGTATTGTTTCTGGAGAGTTTGAGCTTGAATCCATGCGTCCAACAGTGCTGTCCTCTTTGCAGCCTGCCACCTTGCCCTCTTACATTCATGCAGCATCTTTGTCAGATCCTTCGTCCACCACCTTTTTGCATATGCCAATTGCTTCCTCATGGGTACAATTTTCTCCACCACTCCCTGCATCACGTTCATCATCCACCCGACCACCCTATCCCCATCCTCCAGTGATTCCACCACAAGCTTCGTCAGTGTCCTGGCCATCTCCTCCTCAAGCTCCTTCTTGAAGGCCTCCCAGTTGACCTCTCTAAACTGCCTGCTCGGTTCCTTTTCCCTCTTTGATAGCATTAGGTCAACTCTGACCCTGATGGCACAATGATCTGAACCATAACCATCTTGCGTGCTGCACTCCACTACTTGCTCTGCAAGATCTTCCGTGGCAAATACCAAGTCAAGGGTTGACCATGTTTCATGAGCATCAGAGAAGAATGTAGGTTGGCTGACAGGAGTGCACAAGGTTAAGTGTAAGTCGCCAATCAATTCCATCATCGCCTCTGTGTCTGAAGACACTGTTTGTCTTGGGTGGCCTTCGCCTGACCATAGAGGGTCATGTTTGTTGAAGTCGCCTAGCATTAGCATTGTGGGGGGAGGCGGGGAGTTGTTGAAAAAAGAAATAAGAGAAATAAAAGTAGAATCAGAAGACGGAGGGTTATAAATATTGAAAATTGAGAACGATAGGTTACTTGAAGTGAATTCAATGGCAGTGATGTCTTTGCATTTTATGGGGATCTGGTTGTACGAATCAGATGGAATGTTAGCATTTATAAGGATGACAGAATGGATGGTTGAAGCATTAGAAGTTGAATTATTGTCGGACTTATCAATAACAGGGAAAATGGGGACCCAGTGAGCGGAATGGAAACCTGGTCTTGTATCAATGTAAAGTGGCAGTTCTTGTAAGCATAGAATGTCCCACTTGGTTGGCTTTATTGTGTTCATGAGGGAATAAATAACTTCTGGTTTCTTCCTGCAGTTCAGATACATGATTCACAACCCTGTTTCGGGTGTGTGACTCATACACGTGACCATGCTCCTGGGTGTGGCATGTTAACTTCCTGATAGTACAGGCTGGCGAAGTTGGGGCGGCAGGGGATGCTGGCGATAGCAGCAGCTTTGGTTCTACATATGTTTTCGGAGGATTTGTGTTCTTTGCCGCAATTTGCACACTTCGGTTTGACATGTTGGCACATTCTGATGTTGGTGCATTTTGTGGTCACCGTGCATTGGCACTAATTGGTAATGTGTTGACCTGCGCATCTCACACATTTGAGGCTTGAGCGATTGATCTTGTCTGGGCACGTGGTGGCAATATGGCCAAAAGCCTGGCAGCGGTAACATTGGACTGGGGCCAGTACATATTTCTGGACATTGCATATGGCCCCAAGGATGGTTATGTTGCGTTCAATGAGGAGGTCGGCAAGTCTGGCGCTGTTGACGGTGATAACAAGTGAGGAGTGCCTTTTGGAAGTTTGCTGTCCCTGTCCCTTTCCGTTCAGCCATCTCATCCCTACTACCTCCTCTTCTCTTTCCATTACAGCTCTGTTCTTTCCCACTACTCTTCTCCTAGCCCCTTCTTCCCTCGGGTCAAACTCAACTGGAACGAAGTTGGCGACGACCGCATAAGACCTGGTTGATACCACTGAACCTGGAGCCAGCTCATTCACCCATGCATCCAAGTGTCGCAAGATCGTGTTGGTGTCCTCATCAGTGAGTGCATTGACTACCAAAGTCCCGTTCAACCTCAGTCTGACCCCTTGTACCTTTATTCTCTCAAGATCCTTGACCCTGGCTTTGGTCAACGCTTCCTCTACTATCCCTTTGCCATTGCCTGGGGAGCTGATTCTGATAGGGTGTTCCTTGGCGACCTTCATAAGAGAAATATTGACTTCGTTGTTCTTAGGCTTGGGAGCTTTTGGTCTTGACAGTGTGGTTTCGATGATTTTGGATACTGATGAGGAATTTGGTGCGAGGGAGCTTTGTTGGACCTGACATATGACACGTTCTTTGGAGGCCTTGACTATGGCCACGATTTCAGATAGAGTATGGAGATGGGTGTGTGATGTTTGTGTGGTAGGGGTGTGTGGTGGCACGGTCGGGGTTGATGCATCTTGTGCTCTGGCTGACACGTATCCTACCGCGCTTTCGACACAATCGCGGAGTTCTAGAATGAGGTTGTAATCTGCAACAACTAGCCTGTAGCCCTTTTCTTTAGTTTCAGTGATAATATGTCTGATTGAAGTGCACACGGAGGCCGGGTTGGTATGAGCATCAGGCAAGATTGGGGTCACGTCAAGGGCACAACCCGTTCATTTCAAGGATGGCGACAGTTCTGGTGACTCTAAGAATGGATCATTTGTAGCATTGTCACGTTCTGATGTCATTTCCATCGTTGAGTAGCCTACTTTTCCAGGCGCTTAACCGTGGGTATGTTATGGTATAAGTCAAGTGAGGTCCTTTTTTCTCCGAGTATATTCAATGCAGTGACAACAATAATAGTATCAATATTATTAAACAGAAGTGGGATCCAAAATGCGAGTGTTTTCCCTGCACCCATGGGTGCTATCAAAGTCACATGCTTTCGCTGAAGGAAGGCCCTTGCTGCATCCATTTGAAATTTGCATGGTGTTCTTCCAATGAATTTCTTGACCTTGGCTCATATTATATCAGGTGTGAGCATGTCTGAAGTCGCGGAAGTTTGCGAAGAAGCCATCAAGGAAGCTTGTTGGTGATGAGAGATGCGACACAGCGCGCAGGCTTGGGAAGGGCACTAAATGTTTGTCGCCAGCCATCTGATTGCGGTTTCTCATTTTTAAGGTTTGTCGGAGTTTGAATCTGACTTTGAAATGACTTAGAGGAATTGATGAAACCATACAATCGGACGGCTGGATAGAAGCCTAACATTGGCTGGTCTATTGCATGACATTGATTAGTACCGACTCGTTACAATCCTTGATTTATAAGACATAGCACACCACTATCCCCAAACGGATAATTTTCCCGGCTTCTCCTCAAAATTAGCTTAGAATTGAGCCTGCATAAGTGCTGACAAATTTCGCCATTATGCCCCAGCTGAAACTTGGGACAGAAAGGCTTCAGGCTTCAGGCAGAAAGAGTCTGATCGTGGGACCGATCAAGTCCAGGGCAGGGTCTGAAATAGTATGAGCTGTGACAGAAAGGTCACAGCCTGGGACAGTGTTGGGTCATGCAAAGAATGCAAAACCTAACACTGTCGCATGCGGCTATACTTAGTGTCACCGACCGTAACCTTTCGGTCACCGACCCTAATCAACTGGTCGACACTCTAAGCTGGGCCATTTCCACTGCACCAATTTATACAAATAGGGAGTCTAAATTAGCATATTGACAAGTAGAGTATGGTAAAATTATCCGCTCAGTAGTAGTATTAATACCCCACATTCATTTGTATTCTTCCTTTATCTGTTCCATCTCTGTGACCCTGACTATTTCCCCATTTATCCTCAGGCTCCATTTAGTATAAATAGCCTCAATTGTATTATGGTTCAGTAGTCAGAAATCCACTTCGTTATTCTGTTAAGTCATTCCGGCCTCTGTCTATCTACCTTTCCTCCGTTCTACTATACTTGGTCTCCAAGTTATCTTATAACTGACTTGTCTGTGACAACTGTCGGACTCCGATCCTTTGTTCATCTGGACTTCATTCTGAAATAAGGACAATGCATACAGTTAAGGGCGCAACACATAAGTTGAAGCCAAGTCCTTTCAGTTATATCATCCGGACTCCGATTTACTTACTTTGTTCTACTATATCCGGAGTTCGAAGTGACATCTAGATATCAGGATGTAACAGTTTGTGATCTTAACCTTCAAATCACAATGTGTATTAATGATGGATGTGTATTCTTTCTGTCTCATGGTGTCTCTCCCTCTGTGCATCGTCACTTCCACCTCTACCTTCATGTTTACCCTTCCACCCCTCAACTTCGCCACCTTCCCACTGTCATTGTCATCTCCACTACACCTTTGCCCTTAACCTGGGCATGAGCACCACTGGTGTCTTCATTGCAGGGCAAAGGAAAAGATGAGTGTTCTTTTCAGGCCTTTTAGCCATTATTAACGCTGACCTGAGATTTGTTCTTTGTTATGTTCTCATCTCATCTGTCTGGCACCCGTCTCATTTTCTGTCAACCCGTCCTAAAGATGAGTGTTCTTTTTTTTTTTTTAGACCTTTTAGCCTTTATTAACACTGACCTGATATTTGTTCTTTTTTATGTTCTCATCTCATCTATCCAGCACCCGTCTCACCTTCTGTCAACCCGTCCTAAAGATGAGTGTTTTTTTTTCTAGGGCTTTTAGTCTTTATTTACACTGATCTGATATTTGTTCTTTTTTATGTTCTCATCTCATCTATCCGGCACCCGTCTCACCTTCTTTCAACCCGTCCTAAAGATGAGTATTCTTTTTTTAGGCCTTTTAGCCTTCATTAACACTGATCTGATATCTGTTCTTTTTTATGTTCTTGTCTCATCTATCTGGTGCCCATCTCATCTTCTGTCAACCTGTCCTAAAGATGAGTGTCCTTTTTTTTTAGGCCTTTTAGCCTTTATTTACACTGATCTAATATTTTTTCTCTTTTTTTTTGTTCTTGTCTCATCTATCAGGCACCCATCTTGTCCACAATTCTCATTTGCCATCTACTTTCTCTTTTACTCACTTCTTGTGCCCTATATTATATTCTTTCAGTTTATCACCAAGGGCTATTATTCAGGTAGGTGGATATTACTATTCTATAGTTGACAATGTATATTAGAGTAGGTAATATTATGGTATTTTGCAATAATTCATAGGATAAAGTACTAGAATAAAGTGGGAAATACCTTAGAAAAGATGTGGGTTCTCCTTAGAAAAAGGTTGCCCTAATGAAAAGAGTGGGTTGCCTGTGACAAAAGAGTGGGTTCTCCATTAATAAAAGGTGGAGTGTCTGTACAAACAATGCGAGTTTCCTATATGAAAAAGGTGGGTATCCCAAAGAGTTTCAGTGGATAACTGTAAGGGCAACCCTCGAAGCCGAGCGGACATCACGCAGAGCTAGCAGAGGGGAAATCCAAAGATATATAAGTAACGAAATATATACACGCAAGGGAATCTCACCTAGCAGAGGGGAAATCCAAAGAGAAAGACTTGGATTGCCTCTGCCAGAGTGAGCCCACTATATACCGTCCGGAAACGGGAACGTAAACTCCGAAAGGAAAGTGAACAATGATCTGATGAACTCGGAAACAATAAAGAAAGGGGAAACGAACCAATGAGAGGGAAGACAAAGGAAGC
>KN837098.1:613837-624948 GCA_000827215.1 Sphaerobolus stellatus SS14 | reverse complement strand
TTTATTGTGGGTACCTGACAAGGCCTGGCAAGTTTGGCTAACCTGGCAAGTTTGGCTAGCCTGGTGAGCCTGGCCAACCTGGTGAGCCTAGCCAGCCTGGCCAACCTGGCCAGCCAGCCGGAAGCTTTAAAGTCCGTCAGGCTGACTGACTTATGCCCTACCTGACGACCTGGCCAGGCCTGACACTGCCTGATATGCCACTTTCAATTCTTGTGACACGCGCCGGATGCAGCCTCGTCACGGTGTCGACAAATGCTTCGTGTCCTGCGTGCGCCCCTTTGCTCGTCCACGTAGCCATCCATACCCTATTCCTCATGGTTTCTCTGGGCTTCGATTATTTTCTACGCTGCTCGAGGCGATATACACGATGGTACGACGACTCAGTGCGCTGTCCCTAGGTGTTTGTGATTTGACTGTCATTGTGTAATTCTTCACTTAATAAGCAAGACTCTTCCATATTTCTACGATTATCTGATTCTGCGAGTTCACGGTATTTTGATTTTGTCTAGTCGCTTTATAACGGAAATACATTATCGTCATTCTCAAATATCTCCATTGACCTACCAACTTGAAGTTTCATGGTATCGTTCAATCTGCTCGATCCTTCCGACCTCTTTAGGTTTCTCCCAAATTTACAGCAATGACGACTAGCTTCCCACTGTAGTGATCATTTATTTCCGAGATATATTGGTCTTACTGTAGAGATTGTGGTATGTTGCTGCATTCCACCTCCCAAGAGATGCTTTCCCCTTACCACCTGGCGCCAAGAATTAACCGCTTGATTGATATGGGTATTTCATGCAGAGGCTCCCTCGCCTTCTGTTACCGTATTGAGAAAAGCACAATTTCCTTTAAGGCACCTGTTATTCCTTAAAAGACGGCTCATCTGGAAGCTGTGGAGGAATTTGGAGCGCTTTTTGGCCTATTGGATTTTTTATACCATTCTATGGCTATACTGTAAGATCTATCAAATAATTCTCCGCGATCTGAGGACAACCTTATTCCTGCTAAAACCAAATTGATTGGACGCTTCAAGTTTATTATCCCAGGGTGGCTTGATGGAGAATCATCGAGGTGTTTTTAAAAAAAAGGTTTCCATAAATCGTATGGCTTGATCATCACTATCTGCACTGTATGCTCTAGATTTCTCGACAATATACGTGCATTTAGTCCCTCTTATCTATGTTGATCCTTCTGCATGACGTCTCCAGTCTTAGAACAAGTACGTTCCATAACGTCCCAGAAGCTACGTCATTCTTACTATTATATGTTTTTGGAATGTAAACCCTCGACCAACGACTTGACAATAGCGGGCCAAGGCTGTGCTTTTTTTGTTCTTTTGAATATGTTCCTTGACTTATGGCAAGGGAAGATGGCAACTGTGAATGGCATAGTATTATTTCGTATTTATAATGTCATTTTTCGAAGCATTCGCGTTTAAAAGCATATCGGCTCCGTCTTGCATGTCGGTTTGCGAGCTTGGTGGATATATCTTCATATCTGTTCAACTGCTTCATGGGTTTGCTTTGACAGTACGATTCCTAGGTCGAAAACTATGTCATACTCAATCGCGCTGATAATTCTTAAAATACCTACTCGCTTCGATGTTATTCACTTATTTCCTACGATCCGATGAGCGGTAGTTACAGCACTTCATGATAGACTTCTCCCTAGTTCTTATAATGCAGAGTGTATACTAAAATATAGCTCATGCATCGTGAGGTATTGTGATTCCTTGTGGGGCACCTTATCTCTCGAGATATTTATTTCATTCTGATACACTGCTCCGGATCGGGTAATATGAGACCTATCCTTGCTTTATGTCGTCGCCGTCTTGGAAGATACACAGGAGTTACATTCTAATCCTACTTATGGAAGACTCAAGACACAGTGGTACGTAGTTCAAGAGGATGGAGAACTTATTTTATTCTCCCGTTTGAATATCGTTTAAACTTCTCGTCACACTCCATCAATTTAAAACCTACTTCTAAACTCGAATAAGTACTCTCCACAACCGGCAACTGGCTTGGCTCAAGTCATAACCAGGAAGCTTCACGGAGAGGTATTCCACGGAAGAAATAGGCAAACGACTTGAACGGTCGCGGTATGTTGCATCTCTCTGCGTTTAATAATAGTTAGATTATGTGTCGAGATATGTTGCTGGCCTCGTTATTATTAGATTTTTCCAAATAATGGATCAAGGTCTTTCATTGGACTTTTCGAGAATATCGTGATCTAGCGGCAATCATATGGGCCTCCATTAATTATCTCTCCGCGATGTCCTATTGCATCGAACAAGGACTGTCCTAACCGCACCGGTTAGGCCTTCGATATGATAATGTTCGCGGAGAGATAACATAATGTGCGATTCAGATGGCTCATGCATCTGTACTATAGAGCGTTTTCTAATCATTGTTGAGAGCAATAGCACATTGTAGAGCTAGCAGGATATTCCCCCATAACTATTCCCTCTCCAAGATGATCCATCGAATCAAGGAAGAAATGAATACATAATGAGCATTTAGAATTTATACCATTTGATAATTTCTCCTCAAGGAATCTCTCTGAGGATGAAAAGGAATGGTGCGGCTTTCCTTAGCACAATATGGGTCGATAACTTCTTTCCTTTCCTGATCTCTGGAGGTAAAGGAGTGCATTCGCATTTTCCAATGCATAGCGATACAATAAGATATTAATTCAACCAATGTATATATTTCGTTCTAATCATGATTACTCGGTTTCCTTCGGTTGTACGTTCACAAATTATTCCCTCTAGGTTGAATTTTTGACCTCCCACATGACGATCCGAACTTGTATAAGAGTCATATATGGCATGTCGTTGGGAGTCGTCGAGTATTAAAATCGATGTGAATTAATCGAACGAGACGTAATAATAATAATTTCTCTCTCTGGAATTCATGCGGAGTGTCAACCGATTGGGCATGCATCTATATTTTCTGCAAGTCCTCGTCCTTTGCACTCCGAAACCCAGTCAATGGCGTCCTCCGATGCTGAGTCATGGTCTCGGAGAACGCCGGGCGTTTCCGTCAGTCGTACGCTGTCAGCTCAACGTCTCCTTTGTTCTCTACTCCATCCATCCTTTCACTGGTTTTCACGAGCTTCCTAGGTTATCTCCTAGGTCGTCGGGTAGACCAGTGATTCTTCGAGAGGGATGGAGTAGTGACGTGGGTGGCGTGGAGTAGCGGACCTCCTCGCGATATCGTGTGTTTGCATTATGAATTCCTCTTGTTAGCAGTTCGTTAATTCGAATTCTTTCCCTAGGCGTACTAGCTATCGACCTTATTCCTATGAATTTCGTCTTCTTTACTTTTGATAATGCATCCCTGTTATAATTTCCACGGGCTGGGTTCCTCCGGTTGCTGCTTTCGCCATTGACGTTCCTTTCAACTGGATAACGACGTCGAAGATTCTATATCACCAAGACTTCTTCCCTCAGATCCATCCTGATCTCTTAGAAACTTATATCTCACACTCTATCACCTTTTCACCGTGTCCTTCGAATAATTGCGCTTATTTACCTCATACTGACCTATAGTTAACATCCGTTGCCGATGTATATGGTAGTTTGGATGTTTACGAGAAGATCACTGTCTTCGTTTAGTTCACCTGAACCGTTGGCACCACCTCGCTTACTGAATTTACTTCACACTTGGTGCAGACTTCGCTTCATTATTTTCCCCTACTCCCTTGAAACCTGTTAAAATTCCAATGATAGCTCGCGATTATACTCTGTCGACAACAGCCCAGAGTTCAAGTTCCTTGGCATTCCAACAATACTTCTTATTCAATTACCTTCGACAATTCTCAAAGTATCTGTTCACTGTGGTACCATTCAAATAATATTACGATCCAATGTGTTCCATTCACTGCACTCCGTCAGGGATAAGTATTCCACGGAGGAAAGATAGAGTCCAATAACATATAGTATCAACGATCGTGTTATATGATGTCTTTCAGTGCTTGATATTCGGCGATTTATGTTGAAATAAGTGGCTGCCGTTTCTTTTTATTTCGAATTTTTCAACAGTGGATGAGGAGCTTTCCTAGGGCTTTTTGAGAGTATCGTGGCATCGCCGCAGTCTGATGGAGCTCCTTCGAGTTAATCATTGCTAAGAAATATCACATTGAGCGAGTCCTCCTATCCACCTCTCCTGCATACTCATGCATCTTGACTCAAGATGTTTTTCCCAATATTTTTCAAGAAGCATAGCACACATTGTAGACGTGCCAGGATATTCCTCAATACCTATTCCTTCTCCGAGGTGATTCATTGAATCAAGGAACGAATAAATAAATTGTGTTTAGATCTGTTCAACTTGGTATTA
Organism: Sphaerobolus stellatus SS14; assembly: GCA_000827215.1. Taxonomy (NCBI): domain Eukaryota; kingdom Fungi; phylum Basidiomycota; class Agaricomycetes; order Geastrales; family Sphaerobolaceae; genus Sphaerobolus; species Sphaerobolus stellatus. Next base: position 620,602 of record KN837098.1, on the reverse strand, counting down.
CGCGATGTATATCATCCTGGAGAGGATGTAAGGGAATGGTGCAGTCTTTCCTTAGCATAATGGCAATCACAGTTGCTATTACTCCTTTGTTTTAATAATTTTTGGAGGTCAAGGTAAAGGATTTCTTTTCAATATTATATTCACATTTCCTGTGCAAAGATAGCTTGATATATCAATTCAATTAAGGCTTTCATTCTCACCATGATCACTCGGTTTCTTCTGGTTGTCCCTTCGCGACTTATTCCTCCTCGATTGACTCCTGGACCTCCCACATGCTAATCTGAATTTCGATACTACGCCGTTGGGAGTGTAAAAATAGGGAAATTGAGGTGAATTAATTATTCGAGCCTGCCCATTCGGGAATGATAAGCAATAATAATATATGTTCTTTGCCAATCCACGTACCCTCAACTGTTTCTGCATATTTATTTCCATTAAATACTATCCAAATCCTGATAGTGAAAAGACACGTACAGTTTTTTTCCGTGAGGCATTGTTTTTTGCGCTTCGAGCCCCACACGATGGAGGCCTCTGATGTTGAGTCACTACTCGGGAAACGCCGGGCGTTTCCATCAATCGTACGTTGCCAGCTCGACGTCTTTTCTGTTCTCCCTTCGACCCCGTCGACTCACTGCTTTTCACGAGCTTCCTAGATTATTTGGTAGCATCCTTGTGTAAGCCACTGTGTTTGCCGAAGCGAGTGGAGGAGTACTTAGCGTCGAGGACGACGTGGGGCCTTCCTCGCGCTGGCTGGGGTATCGTGGATTTGAGGTACGAAGAAAGTTTATTATTTCGGAATAGTTATTTATAACGGTGTGTTAAATTCCGCTCCCTTGGGGTGTACCTTATGCCAGGTAAACAGTGGCCCAGGTGTCATATCAATATCCATTCGTGCTGTTTGGTCACATCTGGAGTTTCGATGTAGATATTGGATGACCTCGGGTTGCTAGTTAAATCTCAGTGCAACGTGCTGCTTTGAGAATATTAATTTTACATCCTTTCTCACTGTGCCTCTTTATCCCTGAAGATTATCAGCTCCGTTCTGTTTTGATCCATCAGTGGGAATCATTCCCCTATGGTTCCTAAGGACATTGCATTATGATTCATAATATTTCTATGAAAGTGTCTTCACGGCCCTTTACATGTCGCGGAATTCTCTGCTGGTGGAATATTATTCAGAAGAAGCGAGTTATATCGTCCTGAGTGGATCGTGTATCATTTAATGCTTATTCGTATTCTCGAAGAATTATTCCTTATTATTCACTAGCATTGTCTGCCCAATCACTCTAAGGGTTTCCTTCAGTCTCGTCAAGCGCGTACGTCGGCTATATCACTCCTCAGAATCATCTTTCTACTGCAATGAGTTGATTTACTTCAATTACTATGGGAAGCGCATGAGCAGACGTGTATTTCTTCATCTCGTTGACGCGGAATTCTTCTGATTTTAGAGCGATATAGGGTGTAGTATGTATTTCAGATTCATCCCACCATTTCATCTCATTCTGGAACATTAATCAATTTATCACCACATGCGAGAGATAATATTTATGGTAGCAAAACCTTTGGGTAATGACTATGCGAATAGTATTGACAAGCATAGATGTCTCGTAGCTTTTGTAGTTGACGAATTTGATTATGAAGAGAGGAATCAAGACCTTATATTGTTTTGCTCCCATTTATAATTTTACTGTGGTTTTATGAGAGATTCAGATTTTAGTCAGATCAATCCTGCCTTTTGAAAACGGCTTGCGACCACTGTTGACAGGGGTTTATCTGCTATACTGGCTTCATAGGATTACACGAAATAGTTCTCAGATTGCGCGGGAATTTACCTCTGATTCATTATAATGATAATTTAATTTCTGTCCCGTTCTCCACGATTCGCTCAGCTCTGTTCACTGCATTCCATAATATACTTGGTCTTTGAGCATTCATTGACAAGGATTATGTGTTAGGGATATGATAGATGGATTGTGCACCACATGCGAGAGAATATTTATAGTACAAATACCTTTAGGCGACGACTATGAGAATAGTATTGACAAGCATAGGTGTCTCTCAGTCTTTGTAGCTGACGAATTTCATTATGGAGAGAGGAATCAAGATGTTATATTGTTTTGTTCCCGTTGATAATTTTATTGAGGTTTTATGAGGGATTCATCTTTGAATCAGATTGACCCCGGCTTTTGGACTCAGCTTGGGACCATGGCGTATAGAGGATTATCTGCTATACCGGGTTTATCGGATCGCACGAGAGTTGGTTGATAGCGCGGGCAGCCTTGATTCATTATAACGATACTTGAATTTCTGTTCCGTTCTCCACGATCCGCTCAGCTCTGTTCACTGCATTCCATAATATACTTGGTGTTTGATTATCTATTGAAAAGAATTATGCGTTAGGGATATGATTGAGGGATTGTGCGGTCATGTAATCATTCTTTCAGCGTTATCCTACCACTCATTTATTTTATTTCTTCAATATTTTTACTATATCTTTTTCTGGGCGTTGGTGACATGAAATTTGGTTCTCGTCATTATAGTAACAGTGTATCCTTATTTGGCTCCTTAAAGACTGATAAGTAAGGTCTGCTCGGAAGCAAGGATGGCAAAAGGATGGAGTGTGATTCTCCCTATAACCCGCATTAGGTATCCTCAATCTCTGGATTAGTGCGAAAGGGGAATATCTATCTGTTGCGTCTGCCAGCTATTTTGTATCGCCTGCGAGGATGGTGCTGCTGAAAGCCGAGCTGACGACACACCACGCCGCTTAGTCACTGTGCGGGGAATCCCGCGCGATCGTCTCGACGTCCACGTAGCCTGCTTGCTCTCCTTCACTCCATCCGCTCTCTTACTTTGCTCTCTTATCTCCACATCCTATTCATCATTTTATCATCGCCATCAACCGACCCTGGATCAAGCGTGCGGACGAACAGGTTGCAGTGGCGAGGATGACATGTAGCCTTCCGGCTGTTGTGAGCGGGTATCGCGATGTGATAAACCACTGAGTAATGTGTGTGGAAACGATTGAGGTCAATTTTAGAGGTGTCTGTGGCCTTCGTGTCTCAGCAAGTTCGTTAACTGAATTCCATCACACAGGATGTACATTGCATCGTTTTTGGTAATTCAACTTGGATGTGTATTCGACATGAGACTTTGCTCAAGGAGAGGATTCATTCACATTTAACATTTTTACGTCTCCGATATTGTGTACCAAATTGCCTTCGGGCTCGAATTTTTCGAGTGCCATCGCTGCTTCTCCTCTGGATATTTAAGTTCCCGTATAACTTCTCCTGTGGTCAGCGTCTTTACATCTGCGAAGTTAAGTACCAGTCTACAAGAATCTTACGATGTGACACGTCTGGTTCTTAGTGATATCGCTGTGTTAACAGCTTCGCATGCTTGATCTCCACAGTATTTAAAGTAGGGTCAATCTACCTCGTCTTTTATTCCGTTCATTCATCCTATCGCGAGATGCTCCACGCCAATAGAACCTTCCTTGTATTCATTCCGCGATCGAATATTCCCTATTAGGCTTCAATAATATCCAGACGGAAATATGGTGCCCATTCTTTCCGGTCGCAGCCTTTGCCAGGAGGAAAGTAGGAGGTTCATTCAACCCTTCGATCTTGTCTTGCGAATATGTTTGTGTTCAAGGCTAGAATGGTAATCTCTTCTACTTCCGTCTGATTTCATTATCCTTTCTGTTCCTTACGATCATCGATTCTGCGGTACATTATATGATATTTCATTAACCCTCCCAACGATCTGATAGAATAAACGGGTATCTAATTGGGCGCATTGGATGCTATCTAGATGTGCTAAGCATTATTCAACGGGAGCAATCGGCTCATACCCTTCGCCTTTTTTCTTTGCAGATCGTGGTATATGGTTTTCCTATGGCATTTCAGAGACAATTATTTATTCTTTTCTCTCTTCGCAAATTCAGTGGTGCTTCTGTATAACACCGTATAGGTGGGCCTTCTATCCATCCATTCCTAATATCTTGCTAAATTCTGCTGAAATCATTTGATGCGCTTAGGATTCTGGGCAATTCTCTCCCTCTCTTCATGCGCGTTCAATACATGAGTCGGAGGGAGCACAGGGCATGCCCCAAGCTTTCTTCACCTCCACGGAAGGCTGCATTAGTAGAGAGTGAGAAAGTTTATTCATTAAATTTACAAGGTGTTTGGGCATTTTATGATGCCCCTTTAAGGTTGGTTCTGGTCGATTATCACAGCTTATATCTCCGTTGGGAAGAAGCGTTGGTTATCCCAGAACCTACTCATACATCCCTCCGCCGTGGTGGACCTGATCTTCTTCGCATTATTTAAACATCAATGATGCGCCGCTGATTTCGCCTTATTCACTCCACAGTACGTTTGCGACATATTTTCATTCTGGAAGTGAGATTACTATGCGCATCAAACACTTGAATTATATTTAATAATTTCAAGATTCAGGGTAGAATTGGTGCAATATGGTGCTTTACTTTCCGAATAATATCTTCGAAGAGGTACCATGGTTTGACAATGAGATTAATCCTGTCTTTCAGTTCCACCTGCATTGAACGGCGATTGGTATGTATGTAATTATAATATTTACCTATATCTGAGCCAAAGGCAGGGGAAATAATTCTCATACCCTTCACCACTGTAAGAGCCACCAATTAATATTATGAAATGATCGAAAGTTGCTATACGATCTCGCTGAAACGGTGATTAGGGTCACTCCACTCACTATGCCGCAGTGATTAATTGGAGTTGTATGGAGTATAAAATCTGGGTTTTCTAGGAGATCACTAGTGGCGGATCGTAACAAGCAGCTGCGAGTCATTTCAGAATTAGGCAACCTATCTTTTTCTTCAGATACGTATTTATGTATTAGATTGCTTTATTGCCCTATCCGCTAGCCTTAAAATACCTTATCCCACACAAGGAGATTACATCCTAGCTGTGAGTCGGAAGTAATTGTCACTTCGTGATAAGAGCCTAGGTCCAGCTATTTTGGCATCTTTGTTGTGGGTATGTGGAATTTATTGAGGTATCTGGATATTTGTGAGGCATCTAATTTCAGTGATATATTCCCCTAACTATTCTTCTGACATTTATCCACGATCCACGACCTCCCAACCAGTACTCGCATCTGCTCATTTTCCTGGGATTTTCAAGTTTACATCCTGCGGGGAAATGAGCCAGTTCGTTGGCCCAATGAGATCGTGGTCTATAATGTTGTTTCTCCGTGGTATTTGAACGGATATTAAGTACCTTTCACAGATTTCTCATTATCCTTCGTTTGGCCCGTTTCAGGAAGATTAGAGTGACGAGTGACAACAATTTTCCTGTGGCAATGAACGTGTGTTCCGCTGATTTTCCTGTATAGCGACAGACAGGAAACACACATGCCCGTTGCTGCAAGGCAATTCGTTCTTTGCAGTCTGAAGCCTAGTCACAAGCTCGAGGAACGTCGGTCATCGTACGTTGCAACCTCGGCGAGAATCCCCCACCATTTTGGCCAGGAGGCACGTCTGCTGCCGTGGCCTGGACGTCCGTCTACCTAGGGTGTCGCGCGCCCCCTGTCCCAATGCTACCTTGCATTCCCCCGTAGGTAGATGTACGGCTGTGATGGGGGCAGCGTGATACCTAGTTGGTATTTGAAGTGTGATTAATGATTGTATATTGGTTATGTTGTTGGCTTTAATGTATAGATTGTTTCTCTCTCTCTCTTGTGTTAGTCGGATGGCAAGGCTGATTGCTCATCACCCTAGCGCACGGCGTATCTATTATGGATTATAGTTACATGGTTGAATAAAGTCATTATATAAGTCGGGTCAGCTTTGGAGCTGGTTTTTAGGGGCGTGCCTGCCATACGTTGCGTGGTGTCGATCTCCTCGACGATAATGTCAGCCTGCGGCCGTAGCGTACGTCCTCCAGTGCAGTACATGCCGGCGATATGTACGTTAGGTCCCCCGTGCATGAAATTTTCTATGTGTATGTCGGAGCTATGGCATGTACGTCGCTACCGTACGTCCTGCAGGGTATGCTGCAGTCGCCTCCGGCGTGCATGCCGCACCACCTAGCTGGACATAGAAGTGCGAGTAAACGTACATCCTGAGGTGTCCGTTTCCGACGTATGGCTCGCGGTTGGGCGGTGCCTTGTATCCGTACGTCTGCGAGCGTGCGTTCGTGCCATTATACGCAGAGGGATGTGAGCAAGCAGTGGCGACGCCACCATACGTAGGTGGTAATATACGTCGACGGTATGCGCGTACAGCTGCTAGTACACTCAAACCATTGGACCGTGCGGCGAGATGCACGCGTCTGAAACGGGTGCGACGTACGATCTGGTGTACCGGCAGGGCCGGAGGATGTACGCCTCGCGGCGATCGTCTGCAATCATTTTCTCGGTCTTTCGTATTTGTATCCTATATTCACAGTATACCTCTGGTGAAGGTTATTAATTTATTAGGCTCGCAGGTATGCCTATTTAATTCTGCTTGAGAGGTTGTCAGTATGGCCGCAACATAGGAACTTGGGAGAGGTCTGGCAACCACGCCGCAAGCGTACACTGTGACGCGCCGACTGGGGCGTTGCCCCCGTACGTCCAGGGCCTCCGTAACGGCCCCGGGACAGTATGCAGCACACACAGTAGGAGCGTGGAGACGTACGTTCAGCCCTACGTTATAGGTGGAATGATAATCTCTTCCAGTTCCGTCTGATTTCATTATATGATATTTCCTAAACCTTTCTCACCGATACGCTAGGATAA
>KN837098.1:591250-609542 GCA_000827215.1 Sphaerobolus stellatus SS14 | reverse complement strand
GTATAACACCGTATGTATGGGCCTTCTATCCATCTATCCTTAATTTTCGTTGCTAATTCTGCTGAAATCATTTGATGCGCTTAGGATTCCGGTTAATTCTCTCACTCTCTCCGCGCACGTCCAATACACGAGTTGATGGGAGCACAACACCTTTCTCAAGCTTTCTTCGCCTCGATCGTATGCTGCATTTGGAGAGATTGAGAAATATTACTGATTAAATTATGACCGTGTTTCTGCGTGTTTAATGATGCCCTTTGAAGCTCGGTTCTGCTGGATTGTTACCATTTGGAAGATGATGGTGTAACAATCATCGTTTACACCATTTTGCTTCAATGATAGTAAAGAGCGTTGATTATTATTATTCCAGAACCTACCCATGACTTTCTTCGCCACGGCACCTGATCTCGTTGATACTATTCAAACATCGGCGACACACCGCTAATTTCGCCTTATTCCCTCCATGATACGTTTGCGCAATATGTTCATTTTGGAAGTGAGTTTACTATGCGCAAAATAACCAAATGAACGATATGCATCATATAAGGCCACTAGTATACACCTGAATACATTTCCCTCGACATCTCGCAATCAGGTTCCTCAGCGTAGGCTGCCATAAGGTGTGTCGTGTGCAATTCCAATATCTCAAGCGGGCCGTGGCGGAGCCCGGCGGATACGGTTCCTCATATAGGTCTCAAATTATAGGCGATAATCGATGATCATGGATAATATTGACTAACATCACTTGAACCTCACCGATGGAATGTTACGCTATGAAGCTTTTGAGCTTTGTAGCCATCCATCAGGAAACCTGGCAAAGTCTAGGTAGCCCTAGGTAGTATAGATACCTCCCTAGCGTTTTTAGCGAGTCCGCCATTGCCTAGTTGCCCTAGCATACTTAGCGAGAGTTTTGACGAAATATTTGGGCTCCCGTTCAGCACCTACTTAGCTAGTTCTATATAGCTTGACATTAAACTACTCGAGACTTCTAGCTATCTAGCTCCCTGTATTTAATATATTTTTCTCAGGGTCTCGGGGAATCTAGAATTAACAATATCCTAATATATTATAGACATGTCTAGGATATATACACCGATGATAATACATGGCTAATGCTACAAATAATACTATATTTATTAGTAGATAGCCACACCAAATGCTATAGCTGAGCTCCTCCAAGGATTCCACATTTGTTGTATTCCAGAAAGGGAAAAGGTATAGATCAAATAGTACCAACTGCGACATCTAAAATCAGTCTTTTATAACTAATCGTAGTGTATGATACAATGTACTTTTATCCAAGACCAACCGAATACATAATCTTTCCTACTAGACCACTCAATGCTCTCATAAGCTCAACCACTCAAGATCTGAAGTCCCAGTTGAAGGTCAACAAAGAGCAAATTGGCCAAAGAAAATTGTTGGTAGATCAGACAGATAGACAGTAGAAGAGCGGTCAAATATGAACCAAGATAGGCAAGGTACCAGAGACAAGAGACGATGAGGCAAGTGTATAAGTGCAGAGAGCTCGAGTTCAAGAGTCCCGGGCGGTAAGAGACGGTAATACGGTAGTCAGTATATCGGAATGGATTTGGTGAAGATTCAACGCATATAGTCGGCTGTGCAGTTCGATATAGAGAGGGTGTAGCGGTGGCTCCACTTAGGCCACCCAGAGGGAAGGCGACTGCGACTGCACGTGGCTTGTTGAAGCCTGCACTTCCCAGTGACCCAGTCTGCCTAAAAATATGAAGTGGGAGAAGAAGGAAGGAGAACCTACCGATCCTTAGCAAGCCCTAGCAGCTCTAACCTAGGTAGTGCTATCTAGCAAGTCGATGTGCTAGAAAGGCATTTAGCCGTCCGTGTCACCTTTCCTGATGTCCTCGTGCTGAGACGACTGATCCATACTAGCTAGTTAAAAGCAAAAAGAAAACACGCTTTTCGAAAATAAATAAAAGTAAATAAATTGTTATTGGAGACCGATACGGAGCTAATTTGGATGCCTTCGTAACTTACTACGGAGGTCATCGAATGGTATAACACAGGCTTCGAGGCCGCCTGCCCTGCTGATGCTTGCAATGAGGCCTAGAAGGACAGAAGAAGAGAATTAAGATAAAGGTACCCCAAAAATTTACATAGATGGATGTGTTGCTATCATGATATCCACAATGGACTTGGTTAAAAAATATTGCATGAACGCGCATTCTCTTTAAAGAACGATCCGCCCGGATTCATGTTCAAGATATTTCCTCTAAGGGCAAGGTCTCACCTAAAATTTCTGTGATGATTGCTGAAGGCTCTTGTCCAACATAGCTTCTATATGACGAAATGCACGCTTGCAGAAAGAACACATATCTGTAAAATGTCGCACAAAATTATTTATTACTCACCAGAAGAATCAAGTCCTTTGGTATACAATTCTCGCACTTCCTCTGTTAATATATTACATAAATAACACCGTCGAATGAGGCATGCAAAGCTAGATGGGTCTGTGTCACTTTCCTTCGTTAAAATAGGCGCCGTTTTTGGACTCTGGAGTTTAAGGAAGAGCTAGCAATACATAATACATTGAATAGCAAGGAGTTCCGTACCGCCAATTATCTGATTCTGGCCAACTGTCTTACCAAGAGTTTAAAGACCCACCTTCCAGTCAACTTCCGTGTCAGTACCAATGGGCTCATCCGAGCCTAGGTTCAATCAACAATGTATACATAAGATCTGGGCGATGTGAGCCAATGGATAACCTCCAATGTATCTGGGATGTTCTGCGCAACATCGCTGCGTGGATGGTCGAATTCGGATGGTCTGTGACGAATTGAGTTGTGGGTATACAACGCTTCTGCAGAACATGATATTAGGGATTTTTGTTGTGGAAGTGAGTTGGGCACTAAGAGATGCTTATGTGGTCCTCTTCCTTCACTTCTCATTGTACTTTGACATTCTAGCTGCGTCAAATCTCTAGAAAAGGATGTTAATACGTGAATCCCTGCATTAGGTATGCCATATTATAATATTTTATCCGGTTTGTACCCTCAAATTACCCCTTGGTATACATGACAAGCAGCAACCCCAACGGAATCAAGACTCGCAAATCATGCTATCCTGCAGCTCCGGCAAGATTCAGATTATTGGATAAACAGAAAAGGCATATCCCTTTGCTCATCATGTGTCTTGTCTGCTAACATCAAACACATCAGGAAATCTGCTAACGGCGCTTGATTTTTCCATAGCATCCCACGGTTTCTACAGAGAGTAGCGACTTCTATGCCACTTAAGAGCCGCTAGCCTTTGTTAGGCTCGCTATTCTTCGCTAGGCTCGCTATTTTCCAAGGTAGCAACTCCGCTGATTTGAACAATATCAGCGCCAGTCTGACTTGTTGCAACTTAGATTCATACAACCTTGATCTACTACGCTGCTGCACTTGAAGTTGGCACATCAGCACCCAAACCAACATAAGTTTCATATAAGTATCTTGATAAGAACATTAAAAAGGACCTCTAGACTGACAAACCTTACTTCGTGATGGCTCTCTTGAGTTTTGAAGATCACTGGCATCGTTGGGAAGGAGCCTCTGGTCTGAGTCCTTCTACTGATTCACAGTGAGCTATACCTAAAATGTGAGTTCTTAATCTTTAGGTGAGTACAATGTGGACATTATTGACACCAGATGGTATACTTCTCATACTGTGTCGTTCTAGGCATTTCATGTGTCTTCAAGCCAGAAGTTGCTCCAATTCAGACAAAGGAGAAGAAACAACGAGTACTGTTACCAGGAGTACAGATGCAGAAGTTGAACGAGAAAGCTAGAGATGGGAAGAATGGCAGACCTTCGTACGTACAAGCACCCTCTCGCCGGCTCGACTTGCACTAATACATTGCAGTTCTCCTGGTAACTCTCAACTGCAAGTTCTAGTGAAGAAACAACTGAGCTGTTATCTCCCGCATATGAACCACCGCCGCCGCCGCCGCCGCCGCCGCCAATCTTGTCGTCGAGACCCAAGACGCAATTATTGCCGCAAATATTATCGACCGTTGAATCGATGTTGCTGCCGCCGCTGCAGATCGAGACACACATTGAAATTCCACACCAATTGACAGCGGTGGGTTGCGCTGTTGACGTTACACCTCCTTCGACAGAATGCAACTCCAGAGCCGCATTGGAGACAGGCTGTACAGCCTGTTGAGGCTGATATGCTTTCGCCATTGGAGGCACAGCTCAAGGAACAGTGTGTCGTCTTCATTTATTATTATACTGTGCTAACATCTTTATAGCTTCTTTATGCAGTATGCACCGTGGTTGCCGACTATATCCCTCTTTGCAACATTCACCACGATTCCAGCAACGATCTCTCCCTTCCTCAGCACTGTTATCCACATGACCGCTGCCTCTACATTTCTGGCTCTTCTCCCTTCCTCGACAATATCCTCTTTCCGCACCTCATCACTGCACCATGTTGGCCATATCTTCGCAAATCCAACGCCCTACCCCGTCATCAAAACCCTCTACCCATTACCCCTGCTCATCATGTGGCCGCTCGAACCTGCAAATGACGTCACTTCCCTCATTCACGGTGTGAAATGGATGGTGCAGAGTGCAGATAACAGTCAATCCAGTCCTTATAGACCTTCACTGACCATTGCAATCACTCTAACTAATATTCCTATGAGTCTTGTAAATTGTAGTGTAACTAGTCTCTTTGAATAGTTAATATACATAAGTAGTTTGAATATATTATGGATTATTTTATTTTATTTTATCTGTTTTTTTCTGTTTTGTTTTGTTTTGAAAATTTTTGGAAAATGACACTACTGTCTACTATCAAGACTATGAGCCGCTAGAATCACTATCATAGTTGTCCATAGTTCCCCTGCAGCTAGCATACTGAGAAATCAGGCAATTTCCTATGGTACTTAGCTATGGAGAGTATCATAGTGTACATAAAGTATCGTGGCTACGGATGCTATAAATGCTATAATTGCTACTATAGCGTTTGACCACTTTTGTGATGTGTGCGATAATTCCGAATGACCCAGTGATATGGAGATCTCACGAATGACAAGTTAACGCTAAGTCGATGCGTGAATCCGACCTCTACTGGGTCATAGCTTGAATATTCAGCGACAGGCAAAGTATCCTCAGCCTGGTAAAACCAGTATATCTATTGACGAAGACCAAAACCTGTTATGTATTATTGCAAAAGAAGGGAGTCAATCGAATATGCACTGTCCCTGGAATAATTGCAAATCAATAAGGATAGAGCTGCTGTTATTAAGGTAGAGCAAGGTTAAAAAGCAGCGGTTAAAAAGCATTTTAAAAGACTTCATAGCCATAGCCCGTCGATATAGACGTCGAGTGAGTGAGAAGTGTATCCATTGTTTTCCTACTGCTGCTTTAGAAAGACCACGGTAAGAAAAAGTGAAGTGAGATGTTTGGAGGAATCAGGATACACAACGGGCCGAACCAAAATAATATGATCACATCATGCGATTAGAGAGATAATCGATAGAAAAATATCAATGCGAATCGATGGAGACTGATGAGAAATTGTTAATCAGAAACGTGGCGAGGGATGAAGTGCTGACCTTCATCCTTCGTGGATCCGTCAACTGGGTCATATATTGAATATTAGCTCATCGACGACATGCAAACTATTCCCAGCCTAATAAATTCGGCGGGTAGTTCGACCAAAAGAAACAATGAGATTTACTGTGATTGTAAAAGACGGCGAAAGCGATCTATCTCTGTTGCTGTTCTGGCTATTTTACAAGGATCAAAGTTGAAGGATCGGAAGTTCTAGATAAACGAGCTGCCGCTGTCTACCGACTTTGAGACTCCATAGCCCATTGAGTTAGACATTGAGTATATTTATGGAGTACTCACTGCTGCATTGGACAGAGCACGGGAATCAAAGCGAAATGTTTTAATGAAACAGAGATAAAGAACGTGTGAATCAAAGGAGTCAATAGAACCTGACGAGAAGTTCTTAATGACAGGTGTGAAGGATAATGGTGAGTAATCTGCCTTGATGTGAAAGAATTAAGAGTAGAATATGAGATGTAAATTTGAGGATCAGCTGACTGGAATATAAGGAAACTGATATATCTTCGTTAATGCTCACTTGAAGGGCAGGACAGAGCAGCCACTGGGACATCAAGGATACGACGCAAAGGATGGAACAAAAATGGGATATTAATTGTGATAGCATACCGTAGAAAAAAAAGGGCAGATCTGAGATATACGTCTCCATTACGTTGCAATCTATCACAATCAATATCTGTTGATGAACGGACCAACAACACCTCGTGGAGCGACATTCCCAGACCCGAAGAAGCTATAGTATCTCAATCTCAATACGGAAGTCCGCGAGCAACGAACCAGAGATACGATTCTCCAACATCGCACTGCCAGAGCTTCATGAAGTTCAACTTCCGAGCAAAGGACCCGAGCTTTCTACCAGAATATTACTGAAAATGAAGGAAAGAAAGCGAGAAAAAAAGAAAAAAGTATTAAAGCGAAATATAAGTAGCCACAAATAATCAAATGAAAAATGACGGAGTATCGAGAGACCATGAAAATGATGTGTCAGGCTGCGTCGAACAACGATCCACGCAAACTGCTTCGACCGCTGCATCGAGATCGCTGCATCCAAGATCTTTAGCGCCACTGAACCATCCATACTACTTTGTTATAGCATCCGGAGGTTACATCAGGGAGGGTATATCAGCTCAGGGGACATCACATGTAAGTTGAGAATCACATCGGAGAAGGATTATAACTCCACTATCCGGCCCGCTCGCGGCGAAACAGCCTCTCACGTCGTCCTCGTCCGGTGGGCTCTCTCCTCCTGTTGTCCACTTATATCCATTAGACCGTTCATATTGACAATGATTTTTGAAGTGTATTACTTCACTCTTTAATACATTATTCATTTCAGCAGCTTGCTTTGACAGACTGGTATTGGTTGGTTATAAATCACCTGAATTTGTCGAAATCAATCCAATTCCGAGCATCACTGATACTGTATAGCCTCGGCAAGCTCGATACCATATGGGAAGCGATGTTCTGATAGCCTTGTCAGCTTATCGAAGCATTTTTAGAAGCATTTCACACGTACCTTGTTCCGATAGGCCATTATCATATCATCCCCGGCTGCTCTGAAAGCTCAGACAGCTCATCACTAGCTCCAGATGAGTTCATTACGGTGTTTGGGGTGCTTTTGACTGTAGAAAACCCGTCAAAGCGGGAAGATATAGCGAGGGTACAGGATCAAGAGGAATGCGTCCTTTCCCATGATAGGTCAAGTAGTCTTTGTTCGGGATTGATTACTAATACGGGCTACCCCCTGCCGCCGCCCCGGGTTCGATTGATATATATAATACGCATACGCGCTCGCACGCCCGCGCGTTATTCCCACTCCCAGTCACTATCCCGCCAGTCCGGATTCTTCTCAAAACCTACTACAACAAACGTACCCCGATCCCTTGCTAGCATCACAACGTTCAGGACGATGTCGAACGCCTGTGAGTTTCCGGGTGTTCTTGATGAGGGGCGGAGAATGCTATGAGGACCAGTTTATACTGAGATGCCTAATCACAGTTCTGAAAGCTCCTCAGCCCCCACCATCATGGACACATTCTCCGGAAGCTGTACTTTCCATCACCAAAGACGCCATCGAGGCCACTCGCGAAGCTCACGACCGTGTCGCCGCTGTACCTCCCGCTGACCGCACCTTTGCCACCGTTTTCCAATCCTTAGCGGATGCTGAGGCTAATCTCCAGACCATTACGGAGCCACTAATCTTCTACCAGAATGTCTCCACATCGAAGGAGCTACGGGACGCAAGTAATCAGGCCGAGATCTTGTTGCGCGACTTCAATGTCGAAGCTTCTATGAGACTAGATGTATTCGAGGCGATGAAGGGCGCGGCTGAAGATATCGAGAAGAACGGAGCACAGTTGGACCCGGAGCAGAAGCGTTTGGTAGAAAAGATGCTTTTGGATGGAAGACGGGCTGGTTTGGATTTACCTGAGGACAAGCGGATCGAGCTGACAAATGTGCGTATTCAGTGATATATCTTTAAACTAAGTCTCTAACGTTCTATTTGGTCATCTAGCTGAGGAAAGAACTTTCTCAGACGGCTCTGGAATTCTCCAAGAACTTCAACGAGGAGAATGTTCGTCTAATGAATCTGTCACTTGGATTCTCTATCTGACTGTTCTATCCAATAATAGGGTCATGTGGCTTTCATGCTAGAAGAACTCGATGGCGTTCCCAGTGACGTCCTCTCAGGTTACGTGAAACATCCAGCTGAAGGAAATACCCCAGAACTTTACGCAGTGACGTTCAAGACGCCAGATATCATTCCCGTGGTAAGCCCTCTCTAAGTCTCATAGTTTTTTTTCATATTTCATAATTTTTCGAAAACCAGTTTAAATTCGCGAGCAACCCCGAAACACGCCGTCGTGCCTTATCAACCTTCGAAGACCGGTTAGCCATTAATGAGCCTCTGCTCAGGAATGGTCTGGCATTACGCCGAAAAATTGCTTCGTTATTGGGATACAAGACTTGGGCCGATTATGTTACGGAAGTCGTAATGGCTAAGAATGCTGATAATGTCTTCAAGGTGGGTGTCTTTTCTTCAATTACGTTGGCTTACAAGAAACTAATATTTTGGGCGTAGTTCTTGAACGACGTTTTGGTGAGACTCAAGCCGATCGGTATGAAGGACCGAGATGCTCTTTTGGCGCTTAAGAAAGCCGAACATGAGGAGAAGGGCTATTCCTTTGATAATGAATTATACTGGTCGGATTATTGGTAGGTATAATTATCTCCTTTGCTTTGGCCTCTTACATAATCTTTATTGTAGGTATTATGATCGCATCTTCATCGAGAAGACATTATCCCTGGATGACTCTCTCGTCAAAGAATATTTCCCTGTGGATGTTGTTGTCCGTACCATTATGAATATCTATCAAGACCTTTTGGGCATTACCTTTCAAGAAACTGAGGGTGAGACGTGGCATCCTGGTAAGACACCACACACATTTTGTTCTGTGAATTCTCGTGATTCATTTATCAATGACAGATGTCCAACAATTCGCCGTCTGGGAAAAAGACGCAAAAGATGAAAGTGGCTTCATGGGTTACTGTTATCTCGATCTCTTCCCTCGTGGTACACATTCTCCTATCCATCCTCTTTACCCCAATCTAAGCTATTTATTTACTAGAAAACAAATACAGTCACGCCGCTGTCTGGGGCTTGGCTTCCGGCTACAACCTCGGTCCCAACGGTGAACGTCATTACCCCGTTCAAGCTATGGTGGCGAATCTCGCCAAGGCGACACCTGAGAAGCCTGCTTTAATGATACACGCTGATGTAGTTACGTTCTTCCACGAGATGGGACATGTGTTCCATGGGTTGTTGAGTAAGACGAGGTTTTCCAGGTTTCATGGGTCAGCGTGAGTCATTTTCTGTATCTGTGATGTCGAGGAGAATTTGAGGACTCATCCTTTTTGTCCGTTTAGAGGTGCAATGGATTTCGTTGAGGCACCTTCTCAAATGCTGGAGAATTGGTTAGTTGACCTTGGGCCTTGTAGTTTTTTTCCTGGACGCTAAATTTCTGGCAGGTGCTGGGAGCCAAAGGTTCTGAAAAAGATGACATCGCATTACAAGACCGGCGAACCCTTATCAGACAAACTCATTGATAAGCTCATCAAGAGGTATAACAAAGTCTCCTAAACTATAACCCAGTCCTCCTGCTAACCGCATGTGAATAATATAGCCGTTATACCAACGTCGGAATATTCTACCTTCGCCAAGGCCACTACTCTATGTTCGACATGAAAGTCCACACAGACCAACACGAAGAAGATTATACCAAACTTTGGAACAACCTCCGGGAATCTATTAGCCTGTTGAAGAACGATAAGGAACTCAAACCTGGTCAAGCCGCGATCGGTCACTTGATGGGTGGATATGATGCAGCTCTCTATGGATATATGTATTCGCTGGTGTTCGCTGCGGATATGTATGCGACAGTGTTTAAGAAGGATCCTTTAAATCCTGTGCTTGGTTTGTGTTTTTCTTCTTTTCAGTCTCGCTTCGTTTAACCTGTCGAAATTTTCAGGTACTCTGTATCGTAAAGAAATCTTGCTTCCAGGAGCAAGTAGGGATGAATCTGAATCTCTGAGGGTATGCCTTTTCTTTCACTGATCAATAAAGATAAGATATCTTTCTAATCCGTTCTTTTCTTCCTTCAGGCCTTCCTCGGACGCGATCCGACATCCGATGCATTCCTATACCAACTCCTCGGAGACTCTCCTACTTCGCACAAGGAGTGATTTTCAGCATGCAAACTGAAGATGTCGGAATTCTCTATTCCGAGTTGTCTCGCTTCTGCACTTGTATACCCCTCCGTTTTGTCCTTTGCATTTGTGGATTTATGATAGAAACATGGAATGCAATCTCCGCTTAACCGATTTTGAATAGCTGGCTGGTGTACAATTAGGGCAGGGAGGTTGCTTATGAGAGAAGCGAAGGTATTACTTCACAAAGGATGGTTCTCGTACTGGTACGAAGCTGAATTGGAAACTAATGTATTGGACAGTCCAATGAACCTGAGGTTGATATAATTGAATGGAGTGTTTTGAGCCTCAATGAAGACAACGTTTCATAATCAGTAAGCTACAAAAATATTATCCAAAGTTTGTCTATGAGCAATGGCACAGATTTGATAATTACTTACTTACCTGTTATACTGTGCAATTGGATACTTCACCAGCGACAGAGCAATGCAGTTCATCAATATATATCCAACTATCAAAAGACGATTGACATCTCCTGACCAACTTATTGGAGTTGGGGATGATATCAATGTTTGGTTGAATGAGGGAAAGTTCCAAAATCGTATGTACGTAATTCTCAATCAAACATGATCAAACACAGTAAAGCGCCGGTCAGCTTGAACCTAATCGCTGGTTGCTGATAGGTTTTGGCTTTTGATCATTGAGTTCTCAGTATTGGGTGATACTCTATGGATATGGAGTACTTACAGGAGAGTATGTAGGAGCTACAGGATCATTCTGATAATATTAAAATAGTCATCCAAAGCTTTATAGAGTGTGTTTTGGTAGTCAGAGCAGTAGGGACAAGTGGAAAAAGTAGCAGGAGAGGTTGAAGAAGTTTCACAGGCTTAAGGTTCCATTGCTGAAATGAAGTGCATCCGCTTTGTTCAACTACAGAGCCAATCAGCCATGGGAACACTTGCCTGAACCATAGAGCAAATAAGTAGATAGGACATTGCTGAGCTTCTGTAAGGTTCAGAGACAAGATAAGCTCTTTGGATGTTTCAAGGAGACTTTAGTAGATTATGCTTGAGCTGGAAGCTAATTGAAGAGTGTTACTGGAAAATGAAGGCCATGTCAGCAATGAACATGACACTGAATCTGCCTAAAGTGAGATGGAACTGGGTATCCTTTGGCGAAAGGGTTTTAGATGCTATTTTATTGAGGTATGACATTTAAATGAATATTAGTTGGCTTGACATCCTTTGCTCAGGGCTCACTTATTGCAACACTACCTTGTTTCACTGCCAACAAGCACCAATGACAGTCCTGATCTTGCAGGTCAAGACCCACATATAGCAATGGACCCAATACAAAATTAATTTGTCATTTATCCAAACAACATATGGTACTGAACAATACATTGAGAAATTGAATTGATTGCTCACCTATGAAGGCAGCAGTGGACATTTACTTTCTTTGTAAATCTTAAGCCCTTGTATTTACTATATTTTTGGTCAAGGTCATCTACAAACAGTCAAAAATATTGAAAAAAGCAAACATCTAACTCCAGAGTCATTAACAAAATACCAAAACCTAATGTTTTTAACCTGGTGCCTGTGGGGCTCTGTATATGTAACGAGACAGACTGCAGGTGATGGGATGGTAGCGGTTTAATTGACAGCAGTGAATGTAGGTGACAATTGGCATCATTTGGCTGATATCTTGCCTTGTCATCTAGATATTTGTGGATGGCAGCGATAGTAAGTCTTGTGCTGTCGATGATAACCATTTATTCATGAAAACATTGTCCATGCTGCCATTATACTGCGGTGGTTGGGAGATGCCCTCTCTAGCTCAAGCCATGAGATTTTCCAGAGCTTTATTCATTGGAGTTCTGATACCAGATCGTGATGTGATAGTTGAAAAACGCAGTGTACAGTCAATCATTACAAATCCGATTGGTGAAGGTACTGTTACTCATTTATACTGGACCAGGCGTGTGCAGCCGAAATTAATCACGAGCCTAGACAAGTCACTAATATTCTAGAATATACAGTGTTGGACACTAAAACTCGACCCCTCAGGAACAACTGAACCATTGTACCATAACCCAGAAAATTTAGCAGCGATCTCTATTCATCAGAATCTTCAAAATAACAGATTCCAGCTTCGTTTTATTGGAAGCTGAAGGGCAGATGGACAGCTTTGTCAACAGCGGAGGAGGCTTTCTGCGGGATACACCTTTAGGCCGCAGCTTTGCACGTCGATCGCCGCTGCGCATTCCTGTATCGCTTCGTCTTCGTATAGGTAGAGGATACTGCCTTTGAGCACGGCGAGGTACGAGCCTTCAGCGCGGCGTGGGTTCGAGGATCGGGAGTCTAGTAGCCTCGGACGGTGGACATATAGGATTGAGGGGCGGGTCAAAGGTGCGGCGGACGGTGAGCCGTGCTTTGAGCGTCGGTGCCGTGCTCAGCGGCAGCGGCGGCGTCTGCAACCGAGGTTGTTGGACCGGGTATCTGGTGTAGTAGAAGTAGGCGACTACACAGAGGCTTGAGCAGCATCAACGAATGTGCATGACGCGTGGCGCTGACGTAATCCTCCCAATCCACTGCGGCCAATGACGTGGGGCGACAAGGACATGAGCCCACCGCTTAGCCCTCATCACCAAATCTTATTTCTCATCTCATTAGACATATTTGAGGATTATTATTATTAAACTAAGGAGCAGCCTGCAATGGCTCTACTTTCTCCGACCGCATTTTGTGTGCGCTGTTTCTTTTCCTGTATTTTGTTGTATGAAATAAATAATAAAATAAAACTCGCTTATGTGCGAGTCCGTTATGCAAAAGAAATACTCCATCATACCCTCTTTATGAGTGCCCATTGCGAGATTCGAATCTCCGACGAATTTAACCACGGGCAGCAGCTAGCCATCTTCGGGTAATCTCCAATCCACTACCCCAAGCAACCCATACTTCATAGCGAGGCACTCATCCTCTCGAGTACATACGTAGAGATTTATCTGTATATATGAACATTGGCGAGTCTATTTGGCTTGGTTTACTGCTCATCAACAAAAACGTCCCGAAATTGTAGACGCCCCACTTTTCAGCAGGCTCAGTATACGATGTACGAGAACTGCCAGGCTCAAAAGTTCAAACCGCGCCATCGCACGGTTTTTTCCATGAATTATTCTAGTACAATAGACTGGCTATGTGCCTTCTTTTGGGGCTGATAATTAATGTTATTATTAGTAATATTCTTAGGACATAGTTTCCAAGTCAGTGAAGATCATTCACAGTGCTCAGGATCCACCGTTCGAGAGGTGGTACAAGATATATTTATAAACTCTAAAGATTCCATCTTTAATTTTATTGGGGAATGAACCTGCCAAGTGCTTCCTCGACGCTGGAGGCGGGCGAGGTTCAATATGCACGTGGCGCACCCTGCTCTATCCCATCGAATGCAAGCTCGTCTCACACAATCTCCTCCCAGTATTTAGCAAAAATCACTACTGGGGGAGGTATTGCTTGGACTGACGTTTGGATGGAGTATAAGAGCGGCGGGGTACGCCGTAGCCGTTTGACCTCGGTCGCCCCGCCGCTGCTCGACTCCAATTTCAAGCAGCAATCCCGGAAATTTTCGGAAATTGAGACTCATCTATTCTACATATTACAACTCAAGCCACGTATTGCATATATTTGGAAAGACCATAAAGGAAGGAAGTGATCCAATATTCCCGGCCAACGGGCTTGACATGGTTGCTGTGTCTTTGCATAACATGCTCACTCTTTCCAAAATTAATACAAGAGGAAGCTGAAGTATACTTAGAGAAAGAAGAACGCAAGTTCATCATGGTCTTGAATATACATTTATTTACAAGTTCCTTGGTGGATCCGGAGTATATACAGAGTGACAATTTCATGCTCACTATCGTTATCCCACGGTCCCGGGCGCCAGCTTGAGCGACATCGACAGCTTCAGTGAACCGAAAATCAATATCAATCAGAAGGAAATCCCGCTGAATTTTCCGACTGCTACGCACACAAACAAGTAGAATATTTTATTTAATCACTCCATTTCAGAGATATACGTTCATTGATGGGGTTAGGGTTAAGCTTGAATTGAACGGACGACTCTGGGATGACGCCGCTTGAGTGCAGCGACAGTGATGGGGAACGGTGTCGGAGAGAAGCTGTCACCAAAAGACGCGAACAGACGCCTCGCAGTCACGCGCATGGTTCAACGCTCCGGGGAATTCTCCATTGACCGGTATCATTTGCTTGGCAGTCCCACTCATTCCTTAACTTATTTTACCGACGTGTCTTGGCAGTTGTCTTTACGGTACGGCCTGCACGTTTTCTCCGTCACATGCCCTAGTGCGGGTTAAATAGAGGGTAAACAATGGCAATAAAACATCGGTATCAAGCCGACGTTTTTGCTTGCATATATAAAAGCAAGGCGTTTTTTGCTTGTAATGGGCCAACAACACCCAACTGTCAAAAATCATCAACATGGTCTCCTTATCCTCTCTCGTCCTTTTCGCTGCCGCCGTTGCTACCGCCTTCGCCATCCCAGCAAACGTGACCGAAGGTTTGGTGCTTCTGGCACGTGGTGGAACCCCAAGTGCTACTGGTACTTCCAACGGCTTCTATTACTCCTGGTGGACCGACGGAGCCGCCCAGGCCACCTACACCAATGGACCCAGTGGCCAATACACCCTCAATTGGTCCGGCAACAACGGTAACCTTGTTGGTGGAAAAGGGTGGAACCCCGGAAGTGCTAGGTAATGAGACAAGCTTTAAACATTGATGACTTTCTAAACGTCTTCCAGAACCATCCACTACAGTGGTACCTACCAGCCTAATGGCAACAGTTACCTCTCCGTCTACGGTTGGACAATCAATCCTCTTATCGAGTACTATATCGTCGAATCATACGGCTCCTACAACCCTGCCTCAGCCGCCACAAAGAAGGGATCGGTGACTTGCGACGGGGCATCATATGACATCCTCCAAACTACCCGTGTCAACCAACCCTCTATCCAGGGTACCCAGACCTTCCAGCAGTATTGGTCTGTTCGCAACCCTAAACGGTCGCCCGGAGGAGCCATCAGCGGAACCGTCACCACTGCATGCCATTTCAACGCATGGTCCTCATTGGGAATGCATTTGGGTTCCCACAACTACCAGATCGTTGCCACAGAGGGATACTTCAGCAGTGGGGCCTCCACCATTACCGTTTCTTAGGTGGACCGGGTGAAACTGTCAGAAATGTTTGCACAGTACCTTTACTCCCCGCTCCGTGCCCTCACTTACTTCTGATTTCCCACCTCAGGCTTTTCCTTGTTTCTAAATCTTCTTCTCGCATCGTCGCTAGACCTGGCTTTAATTTTACTCTACAAGACACAGATTTAGGCTCAAGCTCGCGTCGATTACTATTGTCTTTAAGCCATTATATACGTAGTGTACGATGCTAGTCGGCACTCGATTTGCGAATTATATTAAATATCTCCGAGTTCTGACCAAAGTATTTGTCTACCGTTTTCGATGCCTGTGGTACCTTGCACACGTCGGCCCTGAGTTTCAGAAGAAGAGGTAATAAGAAAGGGGTCCCATTCACTCACTGCAGTGAATGTTAAAAACCCACCGAAGCTGAGCCCCTATATGCCAGAATAAACTCGCCGGTGCTTCGAACTTTGCACATGACTGAGGGCGCGTCTCGCGGTGACATCCCTCTCCCCTGAGTCACCCACCATCCAATTTCGTGGCATAACCTTTGCGCCTGCGGTAAGCAATGCTTAGACATATCTGACTGCCCGGAACGATAAAATTTGACGATACTATGGTATCCGCACAGGGACTGGCATCAGTGCTTGTGGTTGATGGTAGATTGTCAGATGAATTTAGTTCTATACGAATGTCTTACTTAGATGGTGTTGAGTTCAAACCCTGCTGAAGGCACTTTTGGATAGTTATGTCTTCCTGTTTTCCTTATCTTATTAAGCAGTTCACCCACCACGGCCAAGGTATAACAAACATTGACCAAGAGAGATAAAAATAAAATATTGGGACACAATCTAATGAGACATGCACAAAAAGCTGAAGGAAATAAATAGAAACCCAAACGGAGCCATGTAAAATATCAATAAGCAGGGATAAAATAGAAACAGAGCGGTGTTTTTTTCGGAGATTGACTGATGGACATGGGGGGAAATAAAATGGTGAATTGAAATTGAATGAGATGCTCCCATCGAGTGATATATTGTGCATGGAATAAATAGAGACGTGAAAGGAGTCATGTAAAAGAAAAGATCAAGTGATAAGATATGCCAAGATGGAATAGAAACATTGTGGATATTTTTGAGAGGTTGAAAGCACAATATTACGACACAATCGAAAATAGAGTAAGGACACAAAGCATTGAAAATATGAATGGTGCAAGACGAAAAAAAAAAAAAAAAAAAAAAAAAAAAAAAAAAAAAAAAAAAAAAAAAAAAAAAAAAAAAAAAAAAAAAACGAAAAAGGAAACATATAAACCAGTAAAAATTAAAATAACCCTGAGAGCAAACAAGTGGGCTTACCTCTGGCAGAATCAACTTCAATAAAATCAGCAGCAACAGGATCCGGCCATAAAGTAATGATTGCAGTCACATGCAAATTGTGATTATGCTTCTTCTTGAAATAAGTCTTGAGCTTGCTAAAATCCTTGCACTGACAATGACATTGTTGGGAGTCCTCAATGTGTGGGCAGTTAAGGAAAGCTAAGGGTTCCATGTGGATGATTCATTCTTAAGGGACACCTGAGAAATGGTGAGACTGTGTCAAATGCAACTGAGAATCTATTTACCACTTGACCACTGTAAAACTATAAACATGCCCATGGAACTGCTCCTTGTGTCAAGGGACATCTTGAGAGGGTCTCTTGCAAAGCAGGTATTTGGGCCTATATAGTGCCATGGTATATACATTCTATAAAAATAGGTTTAATGCACATAGTGCACTGTAGAGACTGTGTTGGGAGTTTTTGTCTTGGACATGGAACGGCTTATCTGTTGGTACAGTGCCTCTTCAAAAGACCCTCAGTTTCTGCAGAGCTGCATATTCAGACATTTACAGTAATGCACACCATATCCCTACAGGTAAGAGAACTATTGAGTATTAATCAGTATCTATAGACATACACACTGTCTATGCAATATGCTGACATCTATAGAAACTACATTTAGTACCTGCCAGTAGGTGCCCACCCTCCAAGAATACCATACCTTCCGGCAGCTATATGATCCTTTGTTCCATGTGGATATCTACAGGTACATATAGGTATTGCAACTTTTTTTTTCTGAAGCCTTCCCTTTCACAACCCCACACACAGCAGTGTGCTGCACCCATAATTTCATCTATATCTATAGGCACCATTCACTGTTGTATATCTATATGTACCCTTCTCCAATTTACACCTTTGTGAATCTCCCCCATTTCTACAGGGATAGGTAACCTTTGCATCTTTGACTCATTTCTGTAGAGATAGGAACCAACACTCACCTGATTGTAGGGGTGTTTCCTGTAGGTATGTATTCCATCATAGTTTATCTATAGGTACCTTGGCACATAGCGGATTTGCTTGGGAGGAGCACATTTGTAATTACCAGGATATTCTAAACATTTAATATACAGTGCACTAGTATACATTTCAAATAATCAGACCACTAAATTTGAAGGGAAACTGACAAGCTGGTGCGGAGATATCGTGTTTATGAGTTTGCGCACTTGTGCGAACAAAACAAGTGTGTGCCTTACATAATGCAAACAGCTGTAAATTATCACTGCACTTTTGATTTGTTTATTGCATGTCTACAATCCAGCAATTGAGATATGAAGACATGTTTGTGAGCCATACTACAATACCTTCATACTAATCATGACAGTTTTGAATTTTTGTCCCTTATATCCCTCAGGTGCTGACTCACTTCTATCTGGGAGGTACATGTATGGAGTCTATGACTCCCT
>KN837098.1:491847-525124 GCA_000827215.1 Sphaerobolus stellatus SS14 | reverse complement strand
GACCCTCTAACCCTTCGGATTTCGACGGCAACCGCGAGAAAGGTCAATCCTTTCTCAACTCCTGCAGTCTTTACTTTTCGATTGCTGGACGCGCCTTTCAAGACGAGCAGGCTCGTATTAGTTGGGCTTTAACTTTCTTCAAGACTGGCCAGGCTGCCAGTTTTGCCGACCGGATTCTCAGGACTCAATCCTGCACGGGCAAGCCCTACTTCGCCAACTGGAGTGCCTTCGAGTTGGAGTTCAAGAAACGTTTCACACCTCAGAACAGACAGGTCACCACCATCACACAATTGGAGGGATCCTTGTGGTATCAAGGTTCAGATTCAGTGGATGAGTATGCCGATCAGTTCCGGGAGTTGGTTTTCCATTTGGGATATGTCAACGAAGCCAACCTAGTGGTCAAGTTTGAGAAGGGGTTCAGCAAGTCCTTGCGAACAATGGTATCAACTATGGACCCGCCCCTGGCTTTTGACAACTTGGAAGCATGGATTGAAGCAGCTCAGAGAGTAGTGGACACGAGGGAGACCAGTAAGGTATTCGAGGAGAATATCCGAGCAGTGGAGAAACCGACTCCGCATGGACCTAAGGCCCTCACCACCATTCTCAGGACACTGCCCCCCGCTCCGCCTGCCAGGGCGTTCAACTACCAGGCTCAACTCCCCATCCCTGTCACCAACACTCGCCCTGAACCCACCAAGGTTCCGGACGGCCCCGTGCCCATGGATGTCGACCGGACCCGCGGCAAGGCCAGCATACCCAACATTGTATGCAGGCGTTGCGGCAAGACAGGGTATATAGCTAGGTTCTGCGACACCAACTTCAATGTTTGAAGCCTCATCGTCGAGGAGAAGGAAGAGCTCTTGTATGGACTCATGGCCGACCTCGACATGTCTGAAAACCCTGGAGCAGAGCCAAGCGGAGAAGAGGAAGTCGTTTCCGAGCGGGAGGATTTTGCGAAGCACAACGAGTGAACACTGTGCCCTCGTTGCCTGTATATAATTGTTTCTCTATAATGGATAAAGTTTCTACTATTACCCAACATCCCCAGTCCGAGAAATCGTTATTACAAGTCACAGTACAACCCCCAGTTTCCGTCCGGAATTCGACTCCCTTCTATCGATGTCCCACATGGGAAAGACGGCTACCTACCAAGTATGTGTTGGCCGCGACCCCCAGCTCAAGTCTCTGTCTCTTAAGGTCTCTGTTCAAACCACTGACACGGGTGAGGTATTTTCCACACCCATGTTGGTCGACTGTGGAGCCACTGGTCAATTCATGGATGCCAATTTCGTCCGCCGTAACCGACTCACCACACGCAAACTCACCCGCACGATTCCGGTGCTCAATGTGGATGGAACTCGAAATGAGGGAGGCTCTGTCACCGAAATTGTGGACCTGATCTTGCACTACAATGATCACACCGAGCGGACTTTTTTCGCTGTCACCAACTTGGGAAAACAGGATATGATTTTGGGATTCACCTGGCTTGAGGAGCACAACCCCGAAATCGACTGGCAAACCAAGGAGGTGAAGATGAGCTGCTGCCCTGATAAATGCCTCACATGCCGAACGGAGCTCGGAAGGAAGCTTCCGCCCGGAGACACAAGAAGAAGGTTGAAGTACGCCGCCTTCTGAAGTGCCGCTCGGGTCCGCACCCTGCTTTTGTAGAAGAAGCCAACGACGACGAATCCGATGTCAAGGACGACTCATCATCAACCACAGATGATGAGGCGAACCCTGTTGTGCCGGAGGATAGATTCGAAGAAAGCGATTGGCTTTTCTACATCAATCTCCTGACGGAGGAAGAGTTCATCCGTGCCACCCAGACCGTTTCCTCTCGATTGGCCAAAGCCCATAGCAAAAATGTCAAGGCAGAGACGCATATACCAGAGTATTTGTGTGAATTCGAGGACATCTTCTCCAAGAGGTCCTTTGACTCGCTTCCGCACGAAAAAATATGGGACCACGCTATAGAGTTAATCCCGGACGCGAAACCCATGAACACCAAGGTTTACCCATTGTCTCCCGTGGAACAGGCAGAACTGGACACATTCCTACAAGAGAACCTGGATTCCGGACGGATCCGCCCCTCCAAACCCCCAATGGCCTCCCCGGTGTTCTTCATCAAGAAGAAAGACGGAACCTTGCGGCTGGTACAAGACTATCGAGCATTGAACGGGATAACTATCAAGAATCGCTATCCTATTCCACTGATTTCCGAACTGGTCAATCAGTTACACGGCCCGAAGTACTTCACCAAACTGGACGTCCGGTGGGGATACAACAATGTGCGGATCTGGAAGGGAGACGAGTGGAAGGCAGCCTTTCGGACAAATAGGGGTCTTTTCGAGCCGTTAGTGATGTTCTTTGGTCTTTGCAATAGCCCGGCGACTTTCCAGACGATGATGAACGACATCTTTCACGATCTCATCATGGAGGGAGTTGTATGCGTATATATTGACGATATTCTCATTTTCACCAAGACTATCACTGAGCATAGACGTATCACCGAACTGGTGCTTCAACGTTTGAAGCTCTACCTCAAGCCTGAGAAGTGCGAATTCGAACAGACGTCAATCGAGTACCTGGGCCTCATCATCTCTGAAAACCGCATGAAAATGGACCCTGTCAAGGTCACAGCTATCACTGAGTGGCCGGAGCCGAGCAGAAAGAAAGGAGTTCAGTCGTTTGTAGGTTTCGCCAACTTCCACAGATGGTTCATCAAGGATTTCTCTCACCACGCGCGTCCCCTCTTCGACCTCACCAAGAAGGATGCCAAATGGAAGTGGACCCGCGCGGAACAAGAGGCTTTCGACAAACATAAGCAGCTTGTAACATCCGCACCAATTCTCATGCTCCCGAGCGATACTGCACCTTATCGTCTGGAAGCCAACTCCTCTGATTTTTGCGACTGGTGCTGCTCTCTCTCAACTTTTGGAAGCGGACGGAAAGTGGCACCCAGTCGTGTTCATGTCCAAGAGCCTCAACCTGGTGGAGCGCAACTATGAGATTCACGACAAGGAGATGTTGGCAATCATTCGGGCACTAGACGAGTGGCAACATTTCCTTGAAGGGGCCCAACACAAGTTTGAGGTCTGGACCGACCACCAGAACCTACAGTACTTCATGACGTCGAAAAGTCTCAACAGACATCAAGCACGATGGTCGCTATTCCTCTCTCGTTTTGACTTCACGCTTCATCACAAGCCCAGATGGACTATGGGGAAGACAGACGCACTTTCCCGCTGGCAAGATCATGGCACAGGCAACTCAGACAACAGGGACATCACACTACTCCGGCTGGAAATGTTCAACATCAGGGCATTGGAAGGGATCACTGCGGAAGGAGAAGAGCGAGAGGTTCTAAGGGATATTAGGAGAGGGATGAAGGATGTGGAATTGGAAGAGGTGGTGGCAAAGGCAGCTGAAGAGTTGAAGAAGACCAATGTCAAGTCCGTGCGGAGGGCGGAATGGACAGAATCGGACGGATTACTGTTGTTCAGAGGCAAGATCTATGTTCCGCCCGATCCCGAACTACGTCGAAGGATCGTTTCCCAACACCATGATTCTTGGATTGGAGGGCATGCGGGACGATGGAAAACGCTGGAACTGGTTACGCGCAGTTACTGGTGGCCTCAAATGTCAAGATACATCGGTCAGTATGTCAAGACTTGCGACCTCTGTCTTCGTACGAAGATCCAAAGACAGGCCCTGACCGGAGAACTCGAACCCCTACCTGTCCCAGAGGCCAGGTGGGATACGGTTAGTGTAGATTTCGTTGTGGAACTCCCGGACACGCATGGTGCAGATGCCATCATGAATGTGGTAGATTCAGTGAGTAAACGAGCTCATTTCATTCCTACGAACACCACAATCACTGCATTCGGAGCCGCGCGGCTTTATCTCAACAATGTCTGGAAGCTACACGGCCTCCCCAAGCAAGTTGTCTCTGACCGTGGTCCCCAGTTCGTCGCCGAATTCACCAGAGAGCTATATCGGATGCTAGGCATCAAGCTCGCTGCCACCACGGCCTACCACCCACAAGCAGATGGACAGACCAAGCGGGTGAACCAGGAGTTAGAGCAATACCTGTGGCTCTTCATAAACCAGCGGCAGGACGATTGGGACGAGCTCTTACCCATGGCCGAATTCCAGTACAACAACCACGTTCACTCGTCGACCCAGCACACACCCTTCATGTTGGATTCCGGACGGAACCCACATATGGGCTTCGAGCCTCAACAGCCAGCTTCGAGGTTAGAGACGATGAATGAGTTCAAGAATCGTATGCAGGAATCCCTGGAGGAGGCAAAGGCGGCCCTCACTAAGGCGAAGGACGACATGGCACAGTACTACAATCGTCGCAGGACTCCCCCTCCGGAATATCAGATCGGTGACAAGCTCTACCTGAATGCCAGCAACATCAAGACCACTAGACCATCTCAGAAACTCAGTCATTGTTATCTGGGACCGTTCAAGATCATAGGCAAACCCGGTCGGCATATGTACAAACTCGAACTTCCGCTCGGAATGAGACGCATACACCCGGTCTTCAATGTCGTCAAGCTCTTGCATGCACCCCCAGACCCAATTCCTGGACGTAAGTCGGATCCACCTCCTCCACCAGAATTGGTCGACGGAGAAGAGCATTATGAGGTTGAACAGGTGCTTGATAGCAGGTTATTCCGTAACCGTTTGGAGTATTTGGTCAAGTGGAAGGGTTATGGGTATGAGGAGAACTCATGGGTAGCTGAGCGGGATATGGCTGCGCGGGATTTAATCACACAGTTCCATCTCACTCATCCTAACACCCCTCGTCACATTCACACCACGGCTTTCAACTCCCTCGATTTTCGACATCTTCGACATGTTCATGCGTCGAGGACGCCGCATTCTAGAGGGGGGGTGATGTCAGGGGACACCCCTAGATTTCCGCCCAGAACCTTTCCGCTCGGAACTACCCCTCATGTCAACCACCCTCAGGGATCGATTCCACACAGGATCCACCCTCAGCACATTCGTCAACTCCTGTGGCCAGAGAGTGGGAGGTTTGGTTGGAGACAGTGGTCGTTTGGTGGAGGGTATATGCGCATGTAGTCATAGCGCATGAGTGATGGGTTGTTTAGCACCGGTCGGCCGTCAGGATCATTTCATTGTTTCTCCGTTCGCTTCCGCTTCCTTTGTTTTCCTTTTCATTGGTTTGTTCCCCTTTCTTTATTGTTTCTGAGTTCATCAGATCATTGTTCATTTCCTTTTGGGGTTTACGTTCCCGTTTCCGAACGGTATATAGTGGGCTCACTCTGGCAGAGGCAATCCAAGTCTTTCTCTTTGGATTTCCCCTCTGCTAGGTGAGATTCCCTTCGCGTGTATATATTTCGTTTACTTATATATCTTTGGATTTCCCCTCTGCTAGCTCTGTGTGACGTTCACTCAGCTTCGAGGGTTGCCCTTACAGTCCCCTGACACCAACAAGTCTGTGAAATTACTGCAAGCAGCAGAGTTCCTTGCTCTGATCCTTAATCACTGTTCTCTGTCTAGAGAACCGATATATCAGTGTATCATCCCCTATATGGTAAGGGATGAAGAGAAGTGGCTGTTGAGTTCTGCTGCCATGGAGCGAGCTGCATATATCACTGGAAACATTGAGGATTTTTTCCTCAAAGAAACCTTGGAAAATCTTGAAAGTCAACCCCATTTTCCCAGTGGTTTTTCAGATGTTTGGGGAAAACACTAAGAAAACCTGATTTCATTAAGATTTTCTTGACTTGTTAGGGAAAACACTCAGAATATGGGGTTGACTTCTAAGGTTTCCCTAAGATTTTCCTTCTGAGACAATCCCTTGATGCTTCCTGTGTATGGCGCTCCATCAACGCCCCCCTGTTAACAACAAGGAAAAGCGACCCATGACTGGATCTCTCCAGTCACAATTATCTGCACAGGTGCCCCACACCAGCCCAGACTAGTGAACCCAGTCAACAGCAACTGGATGTGGACTTGGATGCCTACAACCAAGACCGTGATCCAGTGCTTCCTTATGACGAAGCACCTCCAACAAGCAACCCTGATGTGGAGATGGAAGTACCTGAAGTAACAGGTACTAATAGTACTCTTCCAACCAAGAGTACTATGAATATAGATCAAGAGTTTGAAGATCTACATGATTGGCTGTTAGTAGCAGTCAGCTGGGGAGGATGTCACAATTATATATTAATTATAATATACTCTAACATTAATATATAGTATATTAGTATATATCCACTACATCAGGGATGTAGCTATTATTAGTGTGGACACCATATGTGTCCACAGCAGCTTGTATTTAGCATGCCAGCACATTAGGCACCAGCATATATCTTTTTACTTACACCGTTGTACTACCTTACTCTATAAACTTGGGTTCAGTTAGTCTAGGTGTGAACTGAGATATAAACAACCGTTATAAATTCTAAGAGCCCTAAGTCGATAGTTTATTGGGATCAACCCTCAGACCAGTTATTCAAAGGAATAGACTTTCAAAATAGCATGCTAACTCACCGGTGATAACCATGCAGTGTACCTGCAGCTACCACTATTTCTCCATGGAGTAGTAGTCTCTGGATGGAAAGTAATAAGTGAGATTTCGAGGTGATCTAAGTGGTACAAACCATGGATTGCTGAGGAACAATGCAGGTAGAAGCAACGGCAGAGGAATGAAGGTAGTGGTATGACGATAAGTATAATAGTGCTCAGAGTTGTTCAAACCAGCTGAGTTAATTTTATGATTTAGCGAGAGGGTAGCGAGGGTAGCCGGGCATTTTTTCTGTCGATGTTTCCAAGAATCTGTAGTGCTATGGAAAAATAAGCGCCATTTGCCAGCTTTCCTGATGTAGCACTCGTTGTCTGATGTGGTGCTCGCATGCTGACACCAAACAGTAACAGTAACCTCATGCTCGTCATTCAAGAACAATAACGATGCGCTCTTGCTCCTACTCTCTCTCCTGCAGCACCAAACAATAGTAGCAATGCCATCCTTCCCTGATGTTTTCCATGCTGGTTCTATTTCTACATCAATAAAATGTGCCACGCGTGCTAAACTCTCCATAGTGCTAGATAGTACTAGGTAGCACTAGGTAATGGCGGATTCGCTAATTGAAGCTAGGAGTCGGTATATAGACTATATATACCACCGCCTATCGCTCCTAGCACAAGCGCTAAAGCGGATTCTGTGTCAGCTTTCCTGATGTACTGGTGGCAGAAAATAAAAGGTTTAGAGACTTGATTGCTATATGTCACATTTACCTGAAAACTACGTTGATTAGCGGCTGATACAGCGAAAGAATCCAGAAATAAAAAGAAATGCAAAGGAAAAGAAGCGGTACGAAGCGGGCAGGAATAGAATCCCGGTAGCCTCTGGTTCTTATAACCCGCGTTAAACGCAGTAAAGCCATCTACCTTCAGATCACGGAACTGAAGATATTGTATAGCAATCAAACCAACGAGGATCAAAGAATTATTTGATAGATTGTTGCAGCAATGGGGCACAGCGGACATCCAGATGGATAACAGATACAGTTTCCAGAGGAGGACAATAAAGTCTACTAGTAGAGCTCCAAAAATGAGATCATGATTCAGATGAGGTGCAAACAAGTGCAGTCTGAGCCGCAGTTGGAGAGAAATTAAAGGAAGGTCATGGTGAACACACGACGGTCGGACAACTAAAGTTGAGTCGATGTCGGGTAGCCAACTCGAAGGCATCTTCCACAGGTATGTATGTGTACTGCAATTTGGTCACCGAAGACGGCCTCTCCCTCTATATCGAATGTAAACAAGTATTAGTTGTGACGTAGTGTATGCTTTCAAGTCTTTCACCACGCAGGTACAACATCTGTCTACACTCATTTCAAAGGACCATTTCAAGAGGAATTCTACACTGCCATTGCTTGTACGTGCATGGTAGTCTTTCAAACTTAAATGGAAGATCAAGAAACTAAATACGAATGTACATGGGATGACCTAATTATGAAAAACCTTGGCACATCAGAGGATGCATAGTTAACTACTGGCTTCCCGGGTCGACGTATTTGATCTTGGCAACGAGGTCGAGGCTCGGGGTCGCAAACGCTACGTTGCTGAAGAGGAACGGCTTGCCTCCGGGCAAAACGAAATTCTGGACAATAGAGAGTGGGATATCGGTCATAGTGTAACTGACGAGGGTTCTGACGTAACTCTCGACCTTATCGATGATGCTGTTGATATCGATGAACCAGTTAACGAACGCATTTGAAGACGGATTCGCGTCGTTGTTTGTATCCACGGAGGTTAAGACAGCAGTGAGCTGGCCTTGTCCCGTAACGCCGAAAGTAAACGTGTCCACCTTCTTCCTGTCAATAATGTTACCCGAGTCCGTTGTGAGATTTTTGGATATGCTCATCCATACAACTTGAGTTTGAGTGATCACGATGGTTGTGCCAATAAACTGCACTCCCATGTGGTACCGCTGAGTCACCGTCATCTTTCCCAAGTCTCCGTTGAGACCTGCTTGATCAGAGCTGAATTGGCTGGGAGAACTCCAATCAAAAGAGAGAGCAGTGACGCCGTCCGAGCCGCCCTTGTTTA
The DNA here is from genome assembly GCA_000827215.1 of Sphaerobolus stellatus SS14. Lineage (NCBI taxonomy): Eukaryota > Fungi > Basidiomycota > Agaricomycetes > Geastrales > Sphaerobolaceae > Sphaerobolus > Sphaerobolus stellatus. The sequence goes on along the minus strand of KN837098.1, from coordinate 516,529 downwards.
AGGTGATCGTCGGGGTCTGGCCGGCGGTCATGGGGTACGAGTAAGTGATATTGTTGTTCGAGTCCGCGGTCACTGTGACGTGGATGTTGAAGCAATTGGGGGTCACGTAGGGAAGCAGCTCATTTTGGAAGTAAGCCACGAGTGAGTCACGGTTGATTGAGACAACGCCATCGAAGCTGCCTTCCTCAGATTGAGCAATCCAGTTCCATGTAAAGTGGTCCGGGGGAGGTTGAGGCTTTCCTCCCGTCAAGCACAGGTAATTGAGTGTCGCTAGACCCAGAGATTTCTCATCGGTGGAGGTTGTACCATCGCTGTTGAGATAGGCGTCGACCTCGAAGTTGATGGATGTGGGCTGAAGCGACCATGGTGCCGCGGAATTATTGGCGACGGAGACTCCAAGTAGAGGTGTTCCTGCTGCCTTCATCTGATCAAAATAAGAGGAGAGGAACTTCGCCTTGATCATGGTGTAGCTATCCGAGCTTGTGTCGAAGCCGGGTAAATCAAAGGTTGTTATAAGGCCAGGAGTGGTGAGATCGAAGAGTAACTGCTGGAGGGAGAATGCGCCGGCACCGACGTTCATGATCATCTGCTTGACGTTATTTGGGAGGTTGGTGTAGACGGCGGAATTAGTATCTACAGGCGCCGAGGTGAAGTCTAAGTTGACGGCGGCTTGGAAAATAGCAGGCTGTGACGGAGTTTGCGAATAATTTGTCCAAGCTATGGCGCCACGCGGTCCATATGTCATTTCGCAGACTTGAAATGTGGAACACATCATGTTGAAGGTGACTTGTGAGGACTTATCACCTGAGAGGTCCACCCAGCCCGGGAGCGTGACACTAGGAGAGACTCTGGGGATGCCTATCTGGGCCTGGATGCCAAAGCTGAAGCCTGCGTTGCTCAAGGCTCTGATTCTTGAGTCTGTGAGCGGTGTGCCATTGGGGACGTTGAAGGGATTGACATTGTTCGATTGCGCCAAGAAGTCATTCAGCGCAATAGGAACGAGGTTATTTGATATATCGTAGGCGTAGATGAACTCGGTGGCACTTCCAGCAAGCCCCTCGGAGACAAACAGGCTGAGATTGGCATTAATGCTGTCCTGCGTAACTGCAACGACAAAGTCGTAGACTTTACTGGCGCCTGGCAAGTTGGAAGGAGTGGTGCTCCAAACTGCGGCACAGATCAGTGAATGCGGCGGATGGCGACAGCGACGCAATCATAGAGCTTACCCGGCGACGTAGTTCCGCTAGACATGAATGATGATGACGCTCTGCCAGAGAAAGTTCAATCAAGAGTGTGGCGACGAACAGTGTGGCATGACATACAGAGATAATCTTAAGAATGGGTAGTGATGATCGGTGGGGCAAAGATGCAGAGCACAATGGTCTTTTCAACATGTTAAATACGGGCGATGAGGTTATTCTAGAGATGCGAATGTTTCAATGGATGCGAACTGCTTTGTCAATTGTGACGTGTGACATTGACAAACAGGTGCCCGGCTGCTTCGTGCTTTGGATGCTAACTGCGCAGCTTTGATGTCGGCAGACTTGCTGGAGCTCACACAACTCGCTCTAGCAGTGCATCTTGCTCGGTCCAGCAATTCAGATGTGTTCCTCATGGTCGAGCTCTCGACGGCCCTTTCGGCTCATGGGGCCAATCAATGAGTCAGTTTGAGAATGTTCACAAGCGTACATCATTGTGCCCACAAGCGCACATTGTCATCCGATGTCGGCAGACTTACTGGAACTTACACATCTCGCTCTAATTGTCATCTTGCTAGGTCCAGAAATTCAGATGTGTTCCTCATGGTCGAGCTCTCGACGGCCCTTTCAGCTCATGGGCCAATCAATGAGTCAGTTTGAGAATGTTCACAAGTGTACCTTATTGTGCCCACAAGCACGCATTGTCCTATGTCAGCAGACTTGCTGGAACTCACACATTTCACTCTAACTGTGCACCTTGCTCGGTCCAGCAATTCAGATGTGTTCATCATGATCGACTTCGGATAGCTCTCGACGGCCTTTCAACTCATGGGGCCAATCAATGAGTCAGTTTGAGAATGTTCACAAGCGTATATCATTGTGCCCGCAAGCGCGCATTGTCATCCGATGTCGGCAGACTTACTGGAACTTACACATCTCGCTCTAACTGTCATCTTGCTAGGTCCAGAAATTCAGATGTGTTCCTCATGGTCGAGCTCTCGACGGCCCTTTCAGCTCACGGGCCACTCAATGAGTCAGTTTGAGAATGTTCACAAGCGTACATCATTGTGCCCACAAGCGCACATCGTTGTGCCGCCCCGTTCTCATATTCCCACCCACTTCCTGTCTGATGTTGCAATTCATATTCTTAACTTCGAGGCTTTCAATACCAGCAATTACTGTCTGCATCAGTAAACCGGTTGAGGTTCTCCGGCTATTCCCAGCCCTCCTGACATCTCCTGATGATCCGAATCAAATATCAGGTTCTCCAGGATCACACAGGAGCGCCCGGAGCAATTTTCCGTTTTACTGATGCAGTGGCAGCAGCTTATAAGTAGCCTGACATCGCATTTTCTTTCCTGTAGCAGAATATCCCATAAGACTTCAACGCAACTGAAGTAAGTGCTCCGCATTCTTAGTTATTGCCTGCCCATAATTTAGTATTTACTCCAGCATCGTCATCACTTGCTTTCAAGATGCAGCTCACGTCCGACTCTGAGCTTATGAAGAATCAAAAGCATGCCGACGTCATGGCACCAGACTCTGTATTCCAAGTCCTCCAAGCGACCACCGGCGACGCTCTTTTCTTTTCTATCGGCACAGACAACGTGTTCTATATCACTCGGGAGCAGAGAGAAACTACAACCGGTTGGACCAGAGTCGATTTGTCCTCTGTCCTGTCTTCCCAGTACGGAGGTGCAGCCATCACAGCCAAATCGTTCTCTGTCGCGCAGAACACCCAGACGCAAGCATTCGACGTCGTCCTTGTTGTCACCGTCTCAAATTCCGACTACCTTCATTATTCTCTCGGCAACTCGGCTGATCCATCTGCTTGGGCTCGTGGTATTTCGTGGACTGCTGCAAGGTTCGATGCCGCTGGAAAGACCCAGCCTTCTCCTATGACCATAGCGGACATCATGTTGCTGCAGTTCAGCTCCGACGTCAGTGTTGTCACCGAATGTTGCTTCGTTGATATCATACGTACTCCCGGAGATCCTCTCAAGCTCCTCGATCGCTACTATATCCTCCCCGGAGCCTTTCCTCAATGGTACACTCATACCCTTGCCGTGGATCTTTCCGCCGGATCAGTCTCCAACTCTTTGGGTATCCGAACTGGCGATTTCGTTGGTGGCATATACACCTTTGGTTCAATCTCATCTACGCAGGAATTACTTTTCACCCCTCAGTACAACTACTTCAACAAGAATGTCGCCCCCACTCCAGCATCGCTCCCTGTGCCGAGTGGCGCGTCCGCCATAGCCTCTGCATTAAACGGCAATGGTGTCAGTAATCTTTTCGTAGTCGGGAGCAACGGGCTGTATGTGTTCACCCCGGACAATCAGCATGGAAAGGCTTCGGTTCAAGTCATCTCTACCGTTGTCTTTGCGGGCACCTTAGCGCTCTCGGCGGCCACATTCAACTCCACGACAGCGGTGTGGGGTGTCAACGCTCAAGGTGATCTCTATCATACCAGCTGTCCCGCGGGCAGCGCAGGATCCCCGTCAGCCTGGTCCAGTCCCACACCCCTGCTTAGCGGCGTCGAAAACTTTGCGTTCTATCTGAACCTCAATCAGAGCAACAACGTCTTGTTCGCGCACACCAGTGGACAACAGCTCGTTCAGCTGATGCAGGACCCAGTCTCGACCATATACACGCAACGCAACATTCTGCTCCCCGCTACTGCTATCGACGACATGCTTGAGTATAACAGCTATACGTCCACAGTCACGATCCTAGGGGACAACGGTGTGCCGGCTCCGAATACGGCAGTCACTCTGACATCTACCAGCATGGTACCGGTATATGTCGATAACGTCTACCATGTTTTGTCGCCGATGGTGCCAGTGAATGTGACCTGCGATGCGACTGGTATTCTCACCGTTGTGCAAGAAACACAGTCACTCTCTGCTGTGTGTTTTCGTGTTACGCTCGCAAGCGGCACTTCGATCTTCGTGGACGTCAATCCAATGTCTAAAGCAATACAGCGGTTGTCGTCCATCCAATCAGGGACCGATCTCGGAAACGTGCAGGTAACCGCCGCCGATGGTTCTACTCACTCTCTAGTGCCATCCACTGCGTCTGCTGATGACAAGAACAATGCGGCAACTGCTATTCAACAACTTGTCCAAGCCGTCAATTCTCTTCCTGCTGACGGTTCGACGGTGGGCTCCCAGGTCACGAGCATGGTAGTCATGTCGAAAGTTGTTGCTAAGCAAAACGTGGCCCTTTCGGCCCTTTCAGTCTCTGGCATCAACTTAAACCCCGGCGATATTTTCGGTTGGGTGAATCAGGAGTGGAACAACGTCACTAATTTTGTTGTTCAAAAGGCAGGAGGTGAGGCGATATTGCTGCGTGAATCACAATGATGACTCACGTGTCTTCAGAGGCGTGGCAGTTCATTTGCGCGATAGCTGGCGAAGTGTACACAGCAGCCATTGATTGCATTGGTGCCGTTGCCGGTGCAATCAAATTCGTCTTTGATAAGCTCCAGGTCGCCTTTGATGACCTCGTCGCGTACTTGGGATTCCTTTTCAACTGGAGTGACATCGTTCGCACGCATAAAGTCATCAAGAACGTTGTTAACTTTTACGTGCAACGAGCCATCAACAGCATCAGCTCACTCGAAGTCACGATCACCAACGCTTTCACCAACTTGGAGGCTCAAATTAACTCCTTTGGTGGTTTGCCCGACCCCGGACAAACGATGCAATCTCAGTCCACTTTAGCACAGTCTTCTGGCTTCAATTCACCTCAAGCCACATGGGCTCTGCACCAAACGAAGAGCAACATGGATTCAGCCTCATCCTCATACACACCTCCCGGCGCCAGTGCGTCTGGACTTGCGCAGATTGGGCAATCGGAGTTGGCCACATTTCAGGCAATGGGTGGCCAGATCAGCGCTCTGATGGGCAATTTGTTCAATCTCACTCCTACGCAGATTGTCAAGCAATTGCTCGCGATCTTTACAGACGTGCTCTTGAATTCGGCCGAAAATCTCATCTTGAGCGCTCTCAATATTTTCCAGACCCTCGTGTCTGATCTGGCTGCCGCTCTAAATGCGCCTATCAACATTCCAGTCATTTCGAGTGTTTACAAGTCAGTCGCAGGCGATGACCTCAGTTTCATGGATTTAATTTGCCTCGTTGGCGCCATACCTGCAACAATTGGTTACAAAGTGGTGACGGGAAAGGTCCCCTTCCCCGATAACTCCACCACGACAGCCCTTATCAACGCCCCAGACTTTGCGACTATCCACAATTTACTCACGTCGGGAGGACAACAGAGCTTAGTGTCCAACAAGCAGGTCCTATCTGTCGGCAGGTCCATGGCGGTTGCTAGCTCACTGTCTACACTGGATATCGTCGAATCAGTCCTCAACTGGGCTGCCGCACCTGCTGCAATGATTGTGGCATGGTTCAATGACAAAAAACGAGCAGGCGGCGAACTTTCCACACCTATCAAGCTCCTTTCGTTTGTTAACTATCTCGTCTATGTTTCTCCCAACTTCCCTTCGGCTCCGAGCAGTTCGGTAGCAAACTGGGGTGTGGATCTAAATGATGCAATGACCGGGGCTGCGATCATCAAGACTGGTCTCGATGGCCTCATTGCAGATGTCAACTATCAGAAATATGGGTCCCCAATCCTGGAATGTGTAATCAACGCAGCTTGGCTTGTGGCAGCCTGCGCCGAGATGTTGCAGAACAGTGATCCCCAAACTACCGATTGGCTCTCGTTTGGGTCAAATGTTTGCTTCGACACCAGTGGTATTCTAACTCCCTTCGCGTCGCCAGACATCATGGATCCGGAGATAGCTGCGGTGGTGTATACAATGTCGCAGATCCTCACGGTTGCCTATGGTCTGCTTTGTGGTGCTACTGGTATTGCTTTTGACGCGCAGTGATGTCCCAAGAAGTGCGTGGCAGTCGAATCGTACCATGATCAAATGAACATATTACATGTACAAAGTACGTAGTACTAGGAGTAGGTAATATGAGTTCGATTTCGAAATCTTATGCATGGGGTGGCTTGAGTGTACTACTTGCATGACGGAACCCATCCCAACGAGCTAGACAGACACACGTTGTCATGACCGCGGTAGTTGCAGTCAGTGTTGCCAAAGGTTTGTGGAAGCGAAAGCAATTCTGAATCTTAACTAGCCCAAATGCATCGCCGCGTTGCTCCTCCGACTCTGGCACTCGCTGATCTGTCGCGAATTGCACTGATGCATGGCCGACCTGTGCTCTTTCTGCCGGTTTCTACGGGTTAGGCTACGAGGGCGAACCAGAGGAGCAGGCCAGTTGTCGGCAACCAGCGAGCGGCGTTTCCACTCGCTGTTCCTTGGTTTCTCCTGCAGAGGGCCAGATGGCCTGCTCGATTGCGGATCCCATCTTTAACCCCACCCACATTCGACTCCAAACTGAGTCACTGCTGTCACTTTGAACGATCTACACATGAACGGACTGGGTTCGTGCCGCTTCGATGTCTGGACCGGCCTCTCCCACTACACCGTCTCTCGGTCACGTCTCCCACTTCTCCTCTCCAATTAGCAAGATGTCAATGTCGTCAGCGTGATCCACCCACTCCTAGCCAAATACCGCCGTTATTCCACCAGGCGAAAGGTCAATTGCCGGCTACCTCAGCCATCGTTGCGCCGCCTCTCGACTGCGTTGCTACCATTTACTGTCATCATCGCTGACGATGAAGCGCACCCTGACCTGTCGCCACTTATCACGGCCATGTGCTGACCTCAACGGGCTAACTGCCGGCCTTAACATTGCTCTCGAATCATCCGCTCCCACCCAATGACTCATAACCCATCTGTGTGTCTACTCCTTGTCGATGACGCAGTGCCATGTATCTGATACTTGTGAGTTGAGAAACCCTCTCCTCCCTTTCAGCAGCCTAAAAAAAGATTAATATAGGAAGATAATAGCATATTATAAACAACTTACTTCCTATTTTTCTGGTTAGCTGCCACAAATGAAGACCTTGGGACCCTTTCGTCCATTTTGTCGTGACGTTGTGAGCGTGACATTGTGTGACAAGCGACACTTTGCTTCTGCTCGACTTCCAAATCCGCTGTTTGTCATTCCTTCCAGCCCTCCAATCCTACGCTCCTTACGCCAAACTTTCACTATCATCTTTTCCACAACCTCAGATATCCTCCTTATCACAAATGAACAGCCAACAGCACCCGACCCATTCCCTCTCGACACCACGTCATAACCCTTATCCAAGCCTTAGTGACGTTGCCAATCGCCATGTTGGAAACCAAGGGACATTCAGGCCATTGAATGACGAGAATATACCACCAAACCAGGCTTCCCAACCTGGAAGCCCATGGTCCACTCATCCTTCGGTTCCGTACACACCCAAGGCCAACGAGCCAATTCAGCGGACTCCTCTCAATCCACTTCACCGGACTAGCTCTGGCTTTTTGTCAGAGCTTTACTCGCCTAGTCCTTTTATCGATTCACGTAGTGAAATCGAAGTTAGAACTGTCCAAGTGAATGCAGGCATCCCCCAAGAAGCGTCTTTTATCGAAGAGATTGCAAACGCCGAAGGTCTCAATACTATTCAGCGCATGGCTCTTCACAAGTTTAACAATGCATGTGATCTATACAACTATAACACATTGTATTTCTGTATTGACTATTAATCCTACTACAGATGACACCTGAACAACGTGTTATCGCACAGCAAGGGCACCATGCTGCGGTCTTACAGATGCTGAAGACTCAAGCGGAAACCTTGGCCTGCATTCTCGACCTTGTCCGCAGATATTATGTGCTCGATAAACCGGTTGAGGTAAGAGAGTTACCTTATGCCGTGTTCTTCTTCGACTTACTACCCAAACGCAGAAAGTCCTCACCGATCTTCTGAAGCATTACTTTGTAAAGCCGCTTAACAGTTATGACCGCGTGTATGATGCTGTTGAGGTTCGTCACTGCAACTGTGCAATTGAATGCAATTCCATGTAAGCTCATGTTTCCAGGGATATGTCAAACGCATATTATGCAAATAGGACTTCCGCTTTATAATAAGGAACCATGCGTGCGCGCAAGTGTCAATAAATTCTTGACAACGCAGCACCCAGAAATCAAAATCACTTTTCGCAATGCAGTGAGTCTCCACCATTACGAAGTCATCTCACCTCATCTAACTGGTCTGTTGTCATCCTATGTCTTCGACTCTATCGGCAAAAGAATTCCCCTTGGAGTTTTTGCAAACCAGATGAAAGATAAATGGGAGTACAAGCCCGAACTCGAACCCTTGGCTCAGTCCATGATGGCAAGCTTAGCTCATGCTGTGAGTTCGTTAATTATCCTTGATAATAACATACACACACACACATATATATCCTGTATTATAGCACCGAGTTGGAGTACCTGTCTACAAGAAGGTTATGGAGAAGAAAGCTGCCGCCGCCGCTGCCCGAGCTCAAGGGATCAAAGTCAGTCCTGACCGTGGCTCTACAGGGTTTTGGGAGGCCTTCGAAGATGAGCTGCAGATGCTCGTAGCCAGGATGGGTCATAATCGCAGAACACCTGAATAGAACCAGTAAGCAAATCGCAAAGTTTGCTTTCAAAAGCCGTACTGACACATTGTTATTGCAGGTGGGAGAATGACATCATTAGTGGTGACACTATTGGGCAAGTCGCGATAGTGCCGACGAATGCTCCTCAAGAAATGATGGATACCGAAGGACCTGCTCAATCTGGTGTCTCAGGCATTCCAGACGTACAACCTGCACAGCCTGCGCCGGAACCCGAGCCTTTGCCTTCTGCCACAGCAAGCCTTGGACAGCCCACAGCTTAGGGTTACTTTATGGATCCATGATAACAAACCAACCTTCTCATTATTCGAAATTTTATTCATCGCCATATTTGAAAACCAGATATTTCGCACTCTCCGCTGTTGATATCCATGGCTACAAAACCTCTAAAATCTGCGGATATGTATGACTAAATACCACTCATGTTTGTCTATTCCAAAAACGAGAAAAACATATTCAATTATTGAACGTCTAAGCAATATTGTGCATTGGTGGATTCCACGCTGTGCGCCTAGCTCGATCGTGATCTCAGAAAAGACTCTGACCCACCAAAATCCTGACTGGATTCCACGCAGGGTCCAGACGTGGATTCCAGCCAAACGAGGTTTGACCGTGTAGACAACTTTTCTCGGGAGCCACTTCAATCGGCATTCGTTCCTGCAACACATCCGGCGGCATGAAGTTTACGAGGTTAGCGTACCATGTGTCGAGGTGCTTTGATAATTTTCGCCATGACTCTTCCAGGTCTAGCTCCCCCTTGTCTGTCGGCCCGTGTTTCCCCTGCAGTTTATTACGTAGGTTCTGCCTGTTCACATCATTCGGTGAGTTATCTTATCTGTAAGTATATAGCTCATTCACTCACTGCCGCATTTCTAAGTCCAGTCCCATGTTGATTACTACGCTGGCCGCCAAGCGTGTCGAACGAATAGACTTTGTTTTTTTTTTCACTCGCCGGCGTCGTTGGGTTCTCTTCTTCGCGGATCCGTTTTAAGATCGCCACACGCGAAGGAGACTCAATCAATCTCGGTCTGAACTGTCCCCCATCCGTCGCCACACTTTCCTCCTTTAGCTTTGCCATCATTTCTTCACCCGGAGCCGATTCCAGATTGTCTCGAGTCGCCTTTTTTCGCAAGAATACGACCGCTTTTTTTGTAAGACCTTAGGATATGGGAGCCTGTACCATTTACAATAAATATTAGGCAGTTGATCATCATTTGGCAGACATACCTTCCGAAATCGCCTTGTGCCAACTATGGAACAACATTGCATCATTCAGTGTGTCCCTACGGTGCCTAAGGTGTCCCTACGGTGCCTACGGTGTCCCTACAGTGTCCCTACGGTGCCTACGATGTCCCCATCCCATCTCCCGGGTCGCCGTGGCGAGGAGATTCAGGCTCGCCCAACTAGATTCAACAATTTCCCCACACGTTCTACCCACATTGGCAATCCAGTTAAAGGAAAACTTGTCTGCGCATCCGTCAGGGTGAGGATAGGATTTTTTGGGGGCATTTCAGGCTCTCCTCTATCATTATATCGACCTTCTGGCTCCTGAATTGCGTCATGTTCAACAACGTCGATGATTATTCAACTCAGAAGTGTACCTATTACCCAATCCGAAGCATCGGCTTATCATCGTACCAATTTGATGATATCGCCTGCACTAGTTCGACGGGATATAGTCATCCCTGGGTTTGCGGACGCGTGGTAGGCAGGGGGTCCATTCGGGATTGGATGATGCCAGACTTGGGCATGATGGGGACACGGGATTCGGGAGGTTCTATTTGGTATTAAAGGGGAAAGCATATAGTTTCCTTCGGAAATCAAGCCGTCCGGGGTTATCAGACTTCCAATCCTGGGTGTCATCCCCGTCCCCAGATGATTACCGTGAACACGGCTCGGCTGAGCTGGATCGTGGTGGTTCGGAACAAGAGCCCCCTGATATTAAATCTTATTATATTTGGGCACCAAGCATGTTCCACGGGCACGTGCACGGGCACTGTCACTCCCTCTCCCACTATTCTTGTATATACCCCACTAATTTGTAAAGCAAGTTGATCACTCAGTAGTTGCTGTCTAAAAGCGACTTTCGGATGATGTGTCATGTAATCCGGTGAGATGCTATTTGCGATGACATCTCGCTTGCGTTCTAACGTATATCCTCCCGATCATCGACCTCTGATTGGACTGCGATAGGCCCTCGTATTGTTTAAAGGATCGGATATATTCTCGAGTACGTGAAAGACATCTCTATCCCCGTCTCTTCACTACAATGTCTTTTTCAGTGAATGATGCGATATTCGTAGGGACTATTCTTGAAGGATTTTTCTATGGTATGTCTTTGTTTCCGTTGCCAATCGTAATCACTTCATAACAAAGTTAACTTACTGATACTGTACTGATTATCTAGGCCTTTATCTAGTTATATTTGTGGGATACGTTCAGGCGACGCGGGAGTCTTCTCGGAAGCGGATGATGATTACTACCTCCACTGGCAACAAGGCCTTATATTATCCACTTTGTGTTTTGTTTGTACTGGCCACCATTTACTTTGCCTTTGATTTCGTTCAACAATTCTTCACAATTGTGTTTTTTTTTATCTCTATGCGTCATAGGCTGGCATACTGACTAAATCTAACCTTTAGATGCGCGATGGTGGAAGCAGTATACTAGTATTCCGCGTTAATATCTTGAACAGTGCCATCTTCGCCATTGTCGATTGCATGTCTCAGATGATCTTGGTAGGTGCTAATTTATTGGCAAGAATTAGAGTGAATTTAAAACCTATATTCAAGATATATCGTTGCTACATCGTTTGGAGCCACAACAGATACATCGTGATCCTTCCTATCCTTATGTCTATAACCAGTCTCTGTGAGCAGCGCTTCCATCTAACTCGGTCTTATTCAATTAACAAATGGCCTTAGTATCCTCCCTCATTCTTGCCGGTGAACTCGGAGTTTTTGGCACGAATCCTGATGCTGTCCCCCCAGGATGGTTCTTACCTTTAGGAACCGCTGGATTTTCAATTTCCCTTGCAGTGAACGCCATTGTCACGATGATCCTCGTGGGTCGTATCTGGATGTTGATGCGCCAGTCCCGCGACGTGCTTACTACCGGCCACTCCACTTATCTCCACCCTATCATGTTGTTGCTCATCGAGTCAGGTGTATTCACCTTGGCGGGACAGATGTGTTGGGTTATCTTCTTCAAGCTCCAGACACCACCTTGGTTTATCATTGGAGGACCACTTACTATGATCTATGTATAGTGGATTTTCCCGTCTATATTAGGCCATTTACTTATTGAATTACTCTAGGGCATTACACCTACACTTCTTGCAGCTCGCGTGGCACTTGGTAAAACGTACGAAACACGGGTTGAGGGAGCTTCGGCCAGCACCCAAATGGGTTTCAAGCACCATACCACCAATACTGGATTGCCAACGAATAACGATATGGATATGTCACACTCTTTGGGAAAATCAGAGATGTCGTTAGGCGTTAATAGCAGTGGTTCCGCTACCAGGGTTTAGCTGTAGTTATCAAAGCAATTTGACCCAATCCAAATTAGTCCAGATGGATCCGAATTATGTCTGATATGTATTTGGATCACTACCTTCATTCCCAGGGGATATACCGTTAATTATCCCAAATGAAAAGTTAAGTAAAAACGTCACCATGTCGCAAAAATCCAAATTGGGATCTCAGGCCCCGCCAGGTCCCCAGATGGGATTCAAGTTGGTCAGCCTGACGATGGTCAAAGCTTCCGGCTGGCTGACCAGGTTCGCCAGGCTGGCCAGGCATCGTCAGGTTGTCCTAGTACTATAATCCAAAAGATTTCTTTTGCCTCTCTGATTTGTACTTTTCTATCTCTTATTGTTACTGCTCTGTATTGCAATTTGATCATTATTGAAACTTGATTTATTAGCTTTACTTACCTTTGAAATTAATGACTTGAATGCGAGTCGAACCTGCGTGCTTGAATAATTATTACCAAAATGGTCAAACGCAAACCGTTGCGCCACTATGTCTTTATAAGAGTTTCTCTCGCGGCTCCACATGGTACCGTTGACGCACTTGAATCTTGTCCTTTGAAACAGAAACAAAGATAACAAAGCGGAAGGGAGGAGCAAAGGATATGTTTGGGCTTGTGATCAATTTCTATCTAGCAATATAGAGACTACTAGAAATTGAATTATTTCGAGTAAACCACTAACTTGATACTAACTACTTGGTAGCGTTGATTGTACAGCACAAAACGATTATGAGATTTTTGGACATGGTAAGTATGTACTCGTATATAGATATATATAGAATAGAATGTATTAGCGCCCAGTATTTATTGGGCCCACATTAGGCCCGCCAATTCAATTCTAATTCAATTGACTTTGGATGCTTTAATATGTATTGGGAGCCAATACACTCTAATCATGGATCTTTATATTATAGAGCTTGGCATAAACGGCATGGCCTCCAGACACCCACCAAGGCCGGCGAGTCTGCCGCAGCGGGCATTGTGAATTGTTGTTTCCTGCACGTTGTCAATAAGCGAATCTTTAAAAGTCGAAATATTCATTGAATTCAAGTAGCAGATGCTTAATAAGCTTCTCCTCGACTGATACACTTAATGGCTCCAAAATCCATGTTTCGAGCTCTGAGTGCCACTCTGCGTGTGGATATGCATCATAACACGTATATCTAGGCTACTTATTAATTAAGTTCTGGCAGTTTAAAATGTATTGGTCAGCTGACCAGTACTTGCCAGGTTGACCCCATAGTCGACCAGGTCTCGTCAGATGAATGGTGAGTCGGTCAGGCTCTGACCAGGTATCGTCAGATGAACGATAAATTGGTCAGGCTCTGTCAGGCAATCGTCAGATTAATATTCACCTGGCCAGTGCCTGGCGATGCCTGACGATGTCATCAGGACTGACCATGCGTTTTGGATTTTTGCGACACAGACCAGGCTTTCCCATGCCTTCCTAACATGAAGTATGTTTATGAAAGGCAAAATTTCAGTTATAAATACTCGATCATAAATGATGCACTGAATATTCGAGATAACTGAGCAATTTCCTACGAATATAAGGCGACTTCCTCGGCAAATTATTTGTTTGCAAAGGTTTCGGAAATATAGCTTTGTGAGATCATTTTCAAAGGCTTTTCTACAATGTAAAATTAGCCAATGTCAAAAATGTTCTCAAACAGAATATTGTATGGAATTTTAATTAGCATGAAAGTTTCCTTGAAGCGCTAGTTTGAAGGTGACTTGGTATTATCGCTGAGGACAGCCGTTGTAAAAGAAAGATTATGATGCAGGAACTCCACTCAAAAGTGCCGGGGAAAGAGAGATCGCGACGAAGGTTTGATTAATAAAACACTCTTTTGGAGCTCAATATGGTTAGCATTACTCAACGTGTCCTATCTCAGATTAGTTCAAGTTACATTTAATCCCATGTAAACGCAAGCATACTCCACGTTATCACATGATCTAGGTTAAACTCGAAGCAGAAAAGAACACGATGCTGCTTCCATCGCATGATTATCGCATGTAACGAGGAGCCGACCAAGACACTCGAAAAGAGGGTTGGTAAAGTTCTTCTTCCATCATAATCCTGTTGAGCCAAACCATACTATGCTGATTAATGAAAGAAGTACAAGTACCTCAAGCTTCAAGTGAAACTATCGGAATAAATGAAAGGGAAGATGTAAAAAGAAATTACCTCTCCCACAAAATAAGTATGAAAGAATCCAGATATGTATGGAGTCGTCAAACTCACAAGTAACCTATGATTTCCCACTGAATTACATTAAGACGTGGAATGGGATCGCAGGATAAATGCGAAGAAATAAGACAAATGAATCAAGCACACTCCGCGCCATCCAAAGATCCATCTATTGGTATTATCCGACTCCACAGAGTCTACACTCTCGGAAAGGAAAATACGAAGACACGCATGGATCATGATCGTGCTTCTATTTTCGTAGTTCAATACCAGAAACTGCAGACTGTTGAGAGAAACATTGATCCATCAGAAGTAGGGAATGTTTACACATCGCGACCTGCTCCTGGTTTTGTGGAATAATATATATAGGTCTAAAGCACCATTTAGGGAGATATTCAAGGAGCTGACACGAAGGATATGCATTTAGGTGCTAACTCTGCCCCACATCCATAACAAGATGAAACCGATCTGAAATTTTGAAGCGAAATTACTGTCTATATCTCCCTGGAGAGGCCCTTGTAATTGGAAAAGATGGAGTAAAATATTCTCTTGGGTACCATACTCCCAACCTTTTGTCAGTAAGCGACCGCCATATATATGGGAGATGTGACGCTGAAGACGCTATCGTACTAGTATTGGAACCCGAACAACATACTTTGACTAAGAGGGAAGAAAAATAAATCACAGGATTTATTCATTCCTTTATAATGCCTAGCGTAAGTCTTAGTCGTGAGGAAACAAACAGGCGTCGATGGAAAAAGCTTTTCAAGTCTCCCAATGTCCCCATATAATATGACGTGGGCAGTATTAGGAATCTTGTGGAGCCATTGTGTCATGCGCTTGATCCTATTGTCACAGACTCTCCAGATCAGAAATGTGATAATGAACACATTGACTCTATTTGAAGATATTTCTGTCGAGGAAAAGTCTCAAATATCAATGCTATGAGCTTGGCGATGAAGTCTCGAAGCCGACTTTATCCCTATGAGGTCCCATTAAGCGTCATAACCGAAATATAACCTCCCTATCAGAAAGCAGATAAATACCAGAGATTATTGTATGTGACATCACTGAAAGCATGGGTCCCTATCTACGCAGTCCCCGACGTTGAAAACGCTGGCAAGTTCATAGCTGTGACATGATCGCTAGAAAGATAACAAAAGCATCACATCAATTGAGGGAGTTGGGAAGAAACGATGAGAGCCAAACGAACTTGCAGAAAAATTACAGAGTCAGCTGGATGAGTGCCAATCGATGAAGGAAAGCAGTGAGGAAGGGTGTATGTTGCGGAGAATTAACTGGAACGAGCAATACCCTGTCAGAATAGATCTTGTTCGTCAACGTCAACGACCAAATCTAACGATGAATTGGCTCACAGAAAGTAACGTCTGTTCAATAATCATCCAGACATGACAACTTGAAGTAAAAGATAAAAGGCAAGCCGATAGTCAAAAGCGTGGAAGATAATAAGTACATTGCGAAGGCTCATAGTTTGACTCAGGAGGAGAGGCATAACTATTCGCATAATCAAACAGAACGCGATAGAGGATAGGATATTGAAATTTGAGTTAACGCTTGCATCTTTCATAAACAATGGACATTTTGGTGAATCCATAATAAGGAAAGGATAGAGACAATGTTCGTCAGGTAAAGCATCCAGGAAATCCGATCGCACAGTGGCAGTTTCAAGTTAGTCTGTCGGTGAAAGACAATACCATTAAGGAAACGAACCAATAGCATCGAATCGTGGAGTAGAAAAGTATTAGAAAGGGATGTTAAGATTTATGTGACACGTTTACGTGTAAATTTAGCAATCGCCGAGTCAGCAAGTACAATGCACCTATCCAAGGACATCGAGGACTCAGAACAGCGCAGAACATCTGCTTAGAGAGTCAGACTATCCCCAGTTGGACATCGACCTCGGTGAATAACCATATTGCTCAGAGAGCGCCTTGGATTAAAATCGAGGAAGATAAATGGTTAAAAGACGTGTGTTCAAGTGTTCGAGTGGATAAGAGGGCAAACAAGCCTGTTTCGAACTGCCTCCGTGTTTGCGACTGTTTGGCTTCCATCGATGCCGGGCGCGGCATGAGCGAGGGGACTCTTTAGTGCGTCGTTTTCGTCTCTATGTATCAATCAGGTCATAAGTACTCTCTTCTGAGATAAACGAATATACATCAATCACATTGATAATGGCTTGGATTATATATCCAGGCTTAGAGATAGTCTCGGATGCGTGTTTTCCATCCTTGCCCACATGCGAGGTCCGATGATGCACCGATCTAAACTTGAAGAAATGGGAAGAACTTGAGACAATATAAATAACACCGTGTAAGTACGCCATACTCGAGTCTGCGACTTAACTCCAGTCTCGGGGGGGGTTTTTCACTTTTTCGGTTTGGTTTCATTTTCGGTTCCGTTTTTTGCTTCCTTCAAGGCACGGGGATTAGGGGAGTTGGGTTTTTTCCCCGGGCTTCGTTTTCAGGTTACCTTTTCCGGACCTTTGGCCTTTCCACGGGGTTATTAAGGTTCTTGCGGCCTGGGACGGACCAGGAGGGGGGGTTGCCAGGGGGAATTTTTTGGTTAATACGGCCCCATTCCTTTTGTTCATTCACGGAATTGATTTGCCACCAATTCCATTGGGCGGCCCCTTGCATTCCGCCCGGTTTTGTTCCGGGCATTTTTCAGGCCTGGGCTTTAAACGGCTTGGGCCTTCACTTCTTTTAGTTTTGCGTTGGCTTCCGGCCTTTTTTTTTTGCTGGGTTTTGCGTTCCTTGTTTTATGCTAGAGAACGAGAGAAAAGAGAAGGTATAATGTGTTGGTTGAGACAGAAAGATCAAGGGATGCGTGTTCAGACTCCGCGAACGGCAACCGGCGGATCGGGTGACTCAGGATACCCGCATTACTCGCGTTCTCCCAACAACCTGCGCACATGTATCCTCTCTCTTCATCAATCGTTGCACGTTCCTAATAGTTATGTCGAAACTCTTTTTCGCAGCTTACTTATTGTTTACAGCGAACTGGGTGATCATATATCAACCTCATGTTCGTCTGAGAATGCTAGATTGACCGGATGGAGATCGGTAGCAACGCCAGAGCACATAGCGAACCTATCAGTCAACAGTCAACAACCTCGACATGCGCTATATTGGATATTTTCGAATCACGCTAGATAGTAGTACATGGATCTTGTAACACAGATGGAATATGTCATTGTCGCCATCCTCACAAAGATATCCTTATTTCAAGGTGAGTAATACTATAGAGCAATTGTAATATACCGACAATGCGCATGCATAAGAGGTTAGACGGAGATTGATTTAAAGAGCGGTGCGACACACGTAAGACAATGTGATTACACTGCTTGAAGTACGTGCCCCTTGAGACGGCGACTCAATTCACCCGGGTATCCTCTACTTTCCAGGTTGCTTTTTCAATAGAGTTTGCGCAGACGCCACAGCGCCACCTCGTGGCTTTACGACGTTGCGCTATTTTGCGCAATGATTGCTATGTGGCTGTGGAGCCAGAGCCGTGGCTCCACTTAAAGCTCCACTTTAGTCGTTCTGTGGCTTCTGCCAAGGGAAACCACTCCTTCCAAGTCAGGAAGGAGCCACAGCGCAGCCACAGGGAAAGCCACAGTAGCGCAACGTCGCGATGGCGCTGTCGCTTCTGCGAAAACTCTCTAATATGACCAATTATGGTGGCTTGGCATGATAGCACGCTGAACCTGAGCAAAGCCTTCGGCTACTACAATAACTGTGGAAAACGTGGTCGCAGCATGAGATCAGGGTTGTTTCTTACAGCGGAGACGTATAAGGTAGCAGAGGTGTTTCACATGAAGCATTCGTCCTTATGCGATAACCTCGTGAGATCACGAGGCAATTTTGAAGCATATAAATACTTCTAGTAGAACCATTGGCTGCAGTACTACTTACTTTTCGCGAGCATCGATCCAATGCCTGTACGAACATCCGGCCGCCACAGATTTGGAAATAGCCATAGACACTTAACATATTCAGAATTAGTTGGAGAAGGACGCGATATGCCACCACCATACAATCCACTACCATCATACAGTGTTGCCGGATCACACCGTATGGATCCGGGAAACGTCGCTGAATGACCAGCTGTGCGTACTCTGGTCTATCCGGAATACATTCACAATCAGATCATCGAGTACATAACGTCTCTTTCTCCTCAAGCCATTTGTCCGTAATCCACCGACCCAACGCGTCGGCTGCACGACATCAGAAATTCAAATTCACACTCTCGATAATACAACTCCATCATTTTCCAATCTTCTCCGTTGTGTCACCAATCCGTATCAAGAGCATTTGACGATGATCCACCCAACTGCCCTTGATTGATGCGTATACGATCAGGGCTTATCATTTGCGTGCAATAATTCGTCGCCAATCGTCGGGCTTCACAGTAGTGCAGGTGAATATTGGTCGTGAGCATTTAACGAGGGATGGGCGTAAATAGTAATTTCAATTACGTTTCCCTATAACAATAGCAAGCGTGTGTTGAAACTCGCAACCGATGAAATCCTGACACATCATTTATCATGGTTGGTTTAGATGTGGCATAGATCCCACAAGCTTGAAATGTAGATGTTATTGGAGCTTGAATCAAAGATGCAGCAACAAAGTATAGCTCAAGCATCGATACATTCCAGCATCCTCTGATCTGACGTCGTGGATCCAAGACTAAATCCCATTTGCTGTGAACATTTTGCGAGAAATCGAGATACATAAATAATTAAATAAGCCTGCACCGCTAACACAAACACATGAAAATGTGCAGGTCCTCCATTATATCTTAGTTTAATAAGCAGTATAGGAGCTGCAGGCTGCCTCGAGATTAAGGGTACTCCATCAGAAATATTCCTTTATAAATTAAATATCCGAGAGACCTTGGTGAACATAATACGAAGGCGGTAATCTGAGCCCATATATGGTAAAGGGCGAGAAAGAAAATCGCCAAGGATAATAACCGGATGCAGCCGAAATATCGAAATATGTATCCAGTCATCGAAGGCTCTCGAAGGCTCTTATCTCTTTTGCAATTACTGCGATAACATCCTATCCACCCAGCCATAAAAACCACCTTTTAACACACGAGGAAAGTCTCCTTATTTAGTCCAGTCACTTTCGGCCGGAGAATACTTCTGAAGCATACCATCGAGTGTTGAGAGAGGATTCGTTCACGTGCCGGGGAGATTTATCTATATTAAATACTTAACGTGATATCAAAGGTGAGAATTTCCAGAGTGTAGGATCCGCCATGACAGAATAGTGGTACCGCAGTCAACCGAAGGCTGTTAAGCATGCTTAAACTCAAGCGTAATGGTTGGGTAAGATACTCTGACATGGCGGGAATTATCACCACCCCGGGATAACGGCTGAGTACTAGAAATATCAAGCTGATATCTCCCACTGATCTCCTCCTTTGGAAAAATAAGAATGCCAACGGCCTTTTCAAGGGTTCTTTACATCCTTTGAATCGAAAAGGGTCGCAAGTGGGAGATGATCGAGAAGCATTTAAATAAATCAATATCATGGGTACTTCATAATTTATTCACTCGTTTAGAGTGACTGAGGTAAATATTTAGCCATCAGGGGACAATAGCCATAGATGATGAACGTCACGCCAGAATGAGGCTCCCAAAGCATATTATAATCTATGTAACTTGGCCAGTATTAAGAGTCTTCTTGGGTGATTATGCCATACTTCTGATGCTCCCAAAGTCTCTTCCAATTTAAAAATGCGAAAACGAACATATCCCGGGGATGCTATTCAGATACCTCGGCATGAGGAGTGGGACAACAGCACGTACTAAGCCCAATACTTCATGAATTGAGTCCAACTGCATATCCGGGAACATATCCCCAGAAAAAAATTTAATGGATAAAGATATCTTCCCAAGCAGAGCTGTGAGAACCATGGATCATTGTAAACAATACTGGGTGAAAATTAAGTAAGAAGCTTTGGATTAAAGGAATCCGTGAAAACCACTGAGAAGGAGGATATAATGTGTTTATGATCATGAGAGAAACTCCATAAAGTAACCCGATTTATCTTTGCTAAGGGGGTGGAAGGAGAGTTAAAAAGGGGAAGAATGTCTGATGACTCTTCGTTAATTAAAATCTGCAATAGACAAGGATAAATCTTTATTTTCTCCGGAGTAAGGTTGAACAGGGGCGTAGACAAGAATCTGAATAGCAGCCATGGCGTAGTCAAACCCATCGGTGACCTGTCGGTTATCATGGACTGACCCCCAGACAAGGAAAGGTAAGAGAGTATTGCCGGATTTGGAAGATGTTGTAGAAAAAAACACGATGAAATGGGTAGAGAGGAAAAGGTTGCAGAGACAAGCTGTGAAAAATAACCAGATGGAGGAGTGCCACGGAGCGAGGAATAGACTCAGATAATTCGGAGAATGATGTGGAGACGAGAACATCCAGTCGAGATATCTTGATACCCACACTCAATCGACCTAGGTAAACATAAAATAATATAATATAATATTTGCATACTAACAGCCGAATTGAGCGAGGAACTAGATTACAAGAAAAATAAAAATAGTGCGATAACCATCTAACGGTCAGAGGGGAAGTCGACAACAGAACGGAGCAACGGGCTTCCAAACGCAGGGAGAACTCCAGGTACGTTGTGTGGACTCGTGGCCGAAAGATGGAGAAGTGATATAATTGTGATTATAAGGAGGGTGACACGCGATGGATGATAGAGGACTAGCAAAAATTAAAGTTTGCTGCAGAGCCAAATAAAAGAGACTGGCAGCACCTTGAGTAATACACAAAAAGGGGTAATGTATCTTTCCTAAACAACAGCTGTGGTAATAAACACAGAGACGAGCTCGCCAACAAAAGCCTCCAGGTCCGCTACTGACATCTTCCACAGAAAACAGGAAAGTCAAGAGTGTCCTGCTAGTATATCACTGAATGATATATTATCAAAGAAAACAAATCCCCAGTTAATCGTGGAGTAGGAGAGTGAAAAAGAGGCGTTGAGCTTTGTTTGTTTCGGCGATTGATGACAGAAAGGGCAATCGCTGAATGAGCTGACACAGCTTCGGGCCTCGCCATCTGCTGGGTGGCGTGCAACTGCAGGCAACGAGCGATTGTGAGCCACGATGACTGAGAGCAACGAGGATTTTGAATAGTAGCCTCAGTTAGACAACGTCTGTGCATCCGTCATCCATCCGTCGTAGGCTGTGAATATAGGATCCAATCAGTGCGCAATCTAATCAGGGCTGCCATTGGACGACCACGAGAAGGACCAAAACTGGTTTGAATAAAGAGGGATAAGGTTGAACGACGCATCTTCCATAGTATAAGGTCGTAGATTTCTGTGGAACACTACAATCTTCAGAAAGTAGATGAGACATCATCAACCTAGAGTGATGAACGAGGCTCCTGAAAGTAGCGATTGAAATAAGGTATCTGAAAAGTTTGATTCTAGTCGATAAGTGGATTTAAGGTGCGTCACAAAATCAATCTAATAGCCAAGAAGAGAGAACCGAGCATTGTCAGTGCTGAAAGCGCAGCGAGTCCCAAATATGTCCTGAACTTCGCACTCTGTCGATGGAACGAAATATAGATATCGATAGATATGTATACACTCGAGAGAGGATAATGAGATGGACTGCCAAACGAAACCTTCGACGTGGAGTTATTTAATGGGGTTATACACAGATAATAAGGGCTAAAAGCACCTTGAACCACACACGAAGGGCAAAGCTGCATGTATCATACACACTTCGTTCTTGGGGCGTCCATCATAAGTAAATAGATGTTAAGGGACAGCAAGCCGATGACGATCGTCGTTCCGGTATGAACCCCAGCGTTGCACCTGCATCACACTCACTAATCAATGAATATTCTGAGAAATACCAGTAATGAGGTGAGCGGAAATGACACAGGCTAGAGTAGGGGGTGAACGAAAGAGACTTCGAGCTTCGAGCTCCGATCGAGTATTCCCGTGACCAGTCTGACCGATGTTGACAACCGGTGACCGACGGTGGGTACCACTGGAACCTAGTGGGGTCTAATGGTAGTTAATGTAACATATTTCAGGGACATGTCGGTCCGCCAGCAATGACCGTTGGTTAGGCTGAAAAATTTTGATAAAATATCGTGCTATTTCTTTCTCTAAGTACAACCACCAACTGCACTATTGACGACTATCAACGTATACAATGCCACCCTGCGTCACTAAGAAAAATCCAAATGGACTTGCCCCGCCGCGTACCACACGAAGGAACCGAAGGTTCCTGCCTCGAGAAGAGAGAGAGCCAACTTGCGGGTTTGTAGTTAGATTAGTCATGTCACACGAGAGTCACAACAATATACCTTACCTTTTGCCTTTGCCATCGTCTTCCGAGGTGCCTCAGCAGCTCTGAGATCCTCATCCAGAGTCTCCACGTGGTGACACCGAAGGATTCAATCCTGTTTAATACCTGCAGATGGCAAAATTAGCAGCGCAGACGAGACGCACGTGCGGATTGGTAGACGACGACGCGAATACATAATTAGACCCTTAGGACCATACCCAAGACGAATCACCGTTGATTACGGAAATAACAGCAGAGAAGCGACGCCAGAGACAGACGACGACAACACTACAAGCCTATCACGTACACCGACACCACAACCGCTCATACCCACTCAAGAAATCGCTAAGCTCTCGCTAAAAGCCGAAGACGACGACAACATGGCCCCGAGTCCCAGCATGCCGCTCTTCAGAGGCGAATACGAGGGCGACGAGAACCCACAGACCTGGCTACAGACATTCAGCACTCAAACATTCGTAGCTGGATGGGACGATGCAAAGAGTGTCACGTACTTTGGGATGTTGATGGAAGAATGATATGAGGCAGGATGCTGGTGGGCAGAAAGCCAGAAGAAGGAGGAGGCAGTGGAGACAATGAAGGGGATCAAAGAATTGTTT
This sequence comes from Sphaerobolus stellatus SS14, assembly GCA_000827215.1. Classification (NCBI taxonomy): domain Eukaryota; kingdom Fungi; phylum Basidiomycota; class Agaricomycetes; order Geastrales; family Sphaerobolaceae; genus Sphaerobolus; species Sphaerobolus stellatus. Next base: position 493,077 of record KN837098.1, on the reverse strand, counting down.
AGGAGGAAGTGGCCAAGGATGGAGGAGATGGAGCCAGAGAAAGATGCAAAGAGGAGGGCATTGAAGGGACTTAGGTTGAAGGAGGAGGAAGTAGGCAAGACAATCAAGTTCTGAGGCAGAGAGGTCCTCTCACACTGCGCTTTCGCGACACAGGCCCTCGAGTTAGTGACAGTGATAGGTGACCCGTCAGGACTTCTCATCGAGGGAATGCGAGAAAACTTGCCGGAAGCCATCCAAAGGCTCGTCCTGAATGACAGCCATGACACCTGGCAGGAATTCTACGACAGCCTGACGAAGATCAAGATACCCGCCATTGAGAGGGCACAATGGGATGCAGAGGCTATGAGCCGATTCACACGGCTCGCAGATATACTGGAGAATAGCCAACAGCCAACGACCTGGTCTCCTCAATACCATGGACACATAGCCCCGATGCCTGCGCCCACTAGAATGTTGTTATCAGGGACGCCTACAACACCGAAGACATTGGGATTTCGCCCTCCTACAACGCCATTAACCTTACAGACAAACACAGGTACCCCTAGAGGTCCACCTGCAACACCCATGGCTCCAGCGACAGTGAGACAGCAATACAATGTGGGAAACCCCACAGCAACACCATCGAACCAGTTCTATGCACTGCAACAAACACCTGGCCCCCCCACACCATCGTACAGACTGAAGGCCATTAACTTCAACATCTGGAGGCCATTCATAGTGACTCCAGCAGGCCAAAAAGCATATGAGAGGGTGGTGGCCGAATGGCGTCATAAACATGGAGGCATGAGGGTGACGATTAGCAACCCGTTCCCTCTCTGTCCAGGGGGTGCCTCCCTTGATGAATGGGAATGTTTCCAGTGTGGCAAGAAAGGCCATATTGGAGCAGTATGCACTGAACCCGAAGACCACCGGGTACCACTCGAAGAACGTAATTGGTGTGCGGACTACTAAGCTGCATGCATTGCTAGTCATATTGCCAACAAGACGACAAGCCAAGTCGCCTCCATCGAAGAAGTACAGGAGGAGCAGGGAAATGGCGAGGAGCTGTCGCAGTAAACAAGGCAACGGCAGCTCATAACAACGAAGGGAAGACCTCGGGTATCAGACAGGAGATAGGAGAGGAAGGGGTGAATGAGGAGGATAGAGGAAGGACAAGGGAGGATAGAGGAAGGACAAGGGAGGATAGAGGAAGGACAAGGGAGGATAGAGGAAGGACAAGGGAGGATAGAG
>KN837098.1:460959-485360 GCA_000827215.1 Sphaerobolus stellatus SS14 | reverse complement strand
TCGAAACGAGATATGAAGAGTGACCACCGTGCTTGACGTCTGTTGAGACTTTTCGACGTCATGAAGTACTGCAGGTTCTTGTGGTCGGTCCAGACCTCGAACTTATGCTGGGGCCCTTCAAGGAAATGTCGCCACTCATCTAATGCGCGAATGATTGCCAACATCTCCTTGTCATGAATCTCGTAGTTGCGTTCCACCGGGTTGAGGCTTTTGGACATGAACACGACTGGGTGCCATTTTCCGTCCGCTTCCGAAAGTTGAGAGAGAGCGGCTCCGGTCGCAAAATCAGAGGAGTCGGCTTCCAAACGATAAGGTGCGGAATCATTTGGGAGTATGAGAACTGGTGCGGTCGTTACAAGTTGCTTGAGCTTGTTGAAGGCATCTTGTTCCATGCGGGTCCACTTCCATTTGGCACCTTTCTTGGTGAGGTCGAAAAGGGGACGCGCGTGGTGGGAGAAGTCCTTGATGAACCGTCTGTAGAAGTTGACGAAACCTACAAACGACTGAACTCCTTTCTTTCCGCTCGGCTCCGGCCACTGGGTGATAGCTGCGACCTTGACAGGATCCATTTCCACTCGGTTTTCAGAGATGATGAGGCCCAGGTACTCGATTGACGTCCGTTCGAATTTGCACTTCTCAGGCTTGAGCTAGAGCTTGTGTTCCTTCAAACGTTGAAGTACCAGCTTGGTGATCCGTCTATGTTCGGTGATAGTCTTGGTGAAGATGAGAATATCGTTGATATACATGCATACAACCCCCTCCATGATCAGATCATGGAAGATGTCATTCATCATCATCTGAAAAGTCGCCAGGCTATTGCAGAGACCAAAAAACATCACCAACGGTTCAAAGAGACCCTGATTAGTCCAAAAGGCTGCCTTCCACTCATCTCCCTTCCGGATCCACACATTGTTGTATCCCCACCGGACGTCCAGTTTGGTAAAATACTTCGCACTGCATAATTGATTGATCAGTTCGGAGATCAATGGAATAGGATAGCGATTCTTGATAGTTATCCCGTTCAATGCTCGATAGTCTTGTACCAGCCGCAAGGTCCCATCCTTCTTCTTGATGAAGAATACTGGGGAGGCCATGGAGGATTTGGAGGGGCGGATCCGTCCGGAATCCAAGTTCTCTTGTACGAACGCGTCCAATTCGGCCTGTTCCACGGGGGACAGTGGGTAAACCTTGGTGTTCGTGGGTTTCGCGTCCGGGATTAACTCTATAGCGTGGTCCCATATCTTTTCGTGCGGAAGTTAGTCAAAGGACTTCTTGGAGAAGATGTCCTCGAATTCACGCAAATACTCTTGTATATGTGTCTCCACTGTGACATTTTTGCTATGGGCTTCAGCCAATCAAGAGGAAACGGTTTGGGTGGCACGGATGAACTCTTCCTCCGTTGGGAGATTGATGTAGAAAAGCTGATCGCCTTCTTCGAATCTATCCTCCGGCGCAACAGGATTCACCTCATCATCTGTGGTTGATGATGAGTCGTCCTTGACATCGGATTCGTCGTCGTCGTCATCGGCTTTTTCTACACAAGCAAGGTGCGGACCTGAGCGGCACTTCAGAAGGCGACGTACTTCAACCTTCTTCTTGTGTCTCCGGGCGGAAGCTTCCTTGCAAATTTCTGTTCGGCATGTAAGGCACTTATCGGGGCAGCGGCTCATCTTCACCTCCTTGGTTTGCCAGTCAATTTCGGGGTTGTGCTCGTCGAGCCAAGTGAATCCCAACATCATATCCTGTTTCCCCAAGTTGGTGACCGCGAAAGAAGTCCGCTCGGTATGATCGTTGTAGCATAAGATCAGATCCACAATTTCGGTGACAGAGCCTCCCTCATTTCGAGTTCCATCCACATTGAGCACCGGAATCGCGCAGGCGAGTTTGCGCGTGGTGAGTCGGTTACGGCGGACGAAGTTGGCATCCATGAATTCACCCGTAGCTCCACAGTCGACCAATGCGGGCGTGGTGAACACTTCACCTGTGTCAGTGGTCTGAACAGAGACCTTGAGAGACAAAGACTTTGAACTGGGGGTCACGGCTAGGACATAGGTGGTGGGCAGCCGTATTTCCCATGCAGGACGTCGATAGAAGGGAGTCTTATTCTGGGCGGAAACTGGGGGTTGTACTGCAACTTGTAATAATGGTTTCTCAGACTGGGGATGTTGGGTAATAGTAGAAACTTTATCCAATATAGAGAAACGATTATGTACAGGCAACGAGGGCACAGTGTTCACTCATCGCGCTTCACAAAATCCTCCTGCTTGGAAACGACTTCTTCCTCACCGCTCGGCTCTGCTCCAGGGTTTTCAGACATGTCGAGGTCGGCCATGAGTCCATACAAGAGCTCTTCCTTTTCCTCGACGGTGAGGCTTTGGACGTCGAAGTTGGTGTCGCAGAACCTAGCTATATGCCCTGTCTTGCCGCAACGCCTGCATACAATGTTGGATATGCTGGCCTTGCCGCGGGTCCGGTCGACGTCCATGGGCACGGGGCCGTCCGGAACCTTGGTGGGTTCAGGGCGAGTGTTGGTGACAGGGATGGGGAGTCGAGCCTGGTAATTGAATGTCCTGGCAGACGGAGCGGGGGGCAGTCTTGAACTTGACCACTAGGTTGGCTTCGTTGACATATCCTGAATGGAAAACCAATTCCCGGAACCGATCGACATACTCATCCACTGAATCTGAACCTTGATACCATGAGGATCCTTCCAATTGTGTGATGGCAGTGACCTGTCTGTTCCGAGGCGTGAAATGTTTCTTGAACTCCAACTCAAAAGCACTCCAGTTGGCGAAATAGGGCTTGCCCGTGCGGGATTGAGTCCTAAGAATCCGGTCGGCAAAACTGGCAGCCTGGCCAGTCTTGAATAAAGTTAAAGCCCAACTAATACGAGCCTGCTCATCTTGAAAGGCGTGTCCAGCAATCAAAAAGTAAAGACTGCAGGAGTTGAGAAAGGATTGACCCTTCTCGCGGTCGCCATCAAAATCCGATGGGTTAGAGGGTCGCACTTGAAAACCTCTGCCTACGAACATTTCCGATGGGGTATCTCCATCCATAACTTGTACAGAGGGGGTGTTTCCGGGTGGAGCCGTTTCGGTAGCTGCCCGTGCTGGATTCAATAGCTCGATAAGTTGTTGTAGTTGATTCTCAATCCACTCGGTCTTCAAACGTTCTTCCGCCAGCATCAACTCCAAAGTGTTCAACTGTTCGGCTTCGGTGGTCATGGCTGGTAGATTTCCGTATGGAATTCCAAGAGGCTGCTGGGAAGGGGACTCTGGGGCGGTTGCTTCACTCACGTCGGGGCTCTCGTCTGTGAGGGGGAAAGAGGGAATGTTGGCGACGTGTCCGGGGTCCAGTTCCTAACTGGAAGTCTTTCTACTGTAAGGGCAACCCTCGGAGCCGAGCAGGCATCACGCAGAGCTAGCAGAGAGGAAATCCAAAGAGACATAAATGAATGAAATATATACACACGACAGGAATCTCACCTAGCAGAGGGGAAATCCAAAGAGAAAGACTTGGATTGCCTCTGCCAGAGTGAGCCCACTATATACTGTCTGGAAACGGGAACGTAAACCCCGAAAGGAAAATGAACAATGATCTGATGAACTCGGAAACAATAAAGAAAGGGGAGCGAACCAATGAAAAGGAAAACAAAGGAAGCGGAAGCGAACGGAGAAACAATGAAACTATCTCGACGGCCGACCAGCGCTAAACAACCCATCACTCATGCGCTATGACTATATGCGCATATACCCTCCACCAGACGACCACTGTCTCCAACCAAACCTCCCACTCTCCGGCCACAGGAATCGACGAATGTGCTCAGGGTGAATCCCACACGGAATCGCTCCCAGAGGGTGCTTGACGCGTCCAGACAGAAATATTCCGGGCGGAAATCTAGGAGTGTCCCCTGACAGAAGCCTACTGGGCTTTTACACACCCTACCGATTCCTGAACAACCTTGGGAATCCATTGGTATGGACTTTGTTGGACCACTACCAATGTCCAACAGGCATGACTATTTACTAGTCATAAGAGATCATCTGACGTCTCAGACGCACTTGGTCCCAACAAAGACCACCATAACAGCCAAGGAGGTAGCTTGGATCTACCTCCAAGAGGTAGTCCGCATACATGGACTACCAACATCTATTGTATCTGATAGAGACTCGAAGTTTACTTCGATATTCTGGAAGGAGTTACACCAACTCCTAGGAACCAAGTTATTGATGTCAACAGCATTTCACCCTCAAACGGATGGTGCTACAGAACGAGCCAATTGTTCTATTGCTCAAATACTATGAGCTGTGGTCAAAGATGACCAAAAGGATTGGGATGAACAATGCCCGATGGTAGAATTTGCCATCAACAATAGCACTAGTGCTACTACAGGATTCGCCCCATTCGAATTAATACACGGGTATATGCCCCATATTTCAGTCAATACAACTATGACCTTGAACTACCAAGGTATCCAACAATTCGCTGAACAAGCGAAGTGGAATTTAATAGCAGCACATGATGCTATCATTGAAAAGTGCATCGAACAGATGCACTTTGCCAATAGGCATAGGAGAGAACCTCCTATATACAAAGTAGATGATCTTGTCTACCTATCCACAGCAAATCTAAATATGCCCAAAGGATGAGTGTGAAAACTTGTCCCCAAATACATAGGACCTTACAAGGACCTTAGGGTAGACAATAACAAGTTTACTGTCAGTCTGGAATTACCTCCAAAGTTAACGAAATGTCGGATACACCCGACATTCCACATGAAACTGATTCATTCTCATATTGAGAACAATGATGAATGCTTCCCTAATAGGGAAGTAAACACCTTGTAAGAACTAGGCAAGAGCAACGAACAAGAATGGTTTGTCAATGAGATTATTGGTCACTGATGGACCAATAACAGGAAGATTGATTTCCAGGTCAAGTGGACGTTAGGCGACATCACATGGGAACCGTTGCATGAATGCAACAAACTAGAAGCACTTGAGAGATACCTTGAGATCCATGGGGTTGATAATCCCCGGCAATTGCCTCGACACCACTAATGAGGGTGTCATGATCACGCGCAATTCACGTGACGATTCAGCCAACACTGCACACAATGAGAGATTTCTGTCAACAGAAAAATATCAGGAAATTTTAATAGTACTCTCACTTTCAATACAATTGAAGAAGTCATGCAGAAACCATGATGGTACTGTATGTTTCTTCAATATTTCATTCGAGTTTAAAGGTCCTTTTTTCACAGCTGTTGGGTCAGAAAATCTTAAAGAAATCCTACAAAGTTTCCAGATTCCTGCTCATTTTCTGTACTGTTTTGCATGATGTTTCCCCAGCCAGAAATCTGATGGAAAATAGGCAGAAACCTTGTAAAGATTCTGAATTCCTGCTCAACTTATTTATCAATTTGTACAACATTCCCTTGATTGGAAACTCAATGGAAATGTGAATGATATATTGTTGGAACAATGGAATCTGGTAAGGTTTCTGCTCTGATTCTCTCAAACACCTTTAATGTTCCTAGGAATGGAAACATTATAGAAACTCTACAGAAACTCTGCAAGGATCTGGGGTTCCTGTATGGTTTTCAATGACAGAAATTGTATTGAAAGTGAGAGTACTATTAAAATTTCCTGAGATTTTTCTGTTGACAGAAATCTCTCATTGTGTGCAGTGCAATAAGCTGAGCTGAGGTGCCGTGGCACCACATGTCTGGCCAGCTTGCCAATATGTGTCTGGCCAGCTTGCCGATACATGGCAAGCCAATAAAAATATTCAAGCCCCACTTCTGCGAGGCTTAATTTTGCAAGACACACTAAAAGCATCTTGCCCCATATCCACCACCATGGATAACGAGCATAACACTCCAATGCAGGTGGACCCATCCACCTACCCTGTGAGTGCCATCCAGGCATTCAATATGGACCCATCCACTGAATGGGTCATTGAATCTGCTCCTGGATTCGTTGCAATAAAACACAAGATGGGTTGCCCCATCTGTGATGCCTCGGCATCCCACTGTATGGCCGCCAAAAGGTCATACGAGATCCATCTCGACAAGAAGGTGGTTAGCCACACTGTGGCTGAAGCCTGACCTGAATTTGTCAGGTATCAAGATGATTACTATTATCTATTGGAGGACGACAATGCCCTCAAAGAGACTGCTCACTCAGCTGAGAAGAAGGCTGAGGAACATAGAGTCAAGATCAATGATCTCTACGAAAAGCTCGACACCTGTTGAGCCACTATCAAGAACCTGGGCAACCAGGTTCAATCCTTGGAGGCCGAACTCCAAGCAACCAAGGGTAATTCTGACAAGTTACCCAACCACAAGGAGCTTGACTACTATGTCGGCAGGCCGCGATATGCCCTCTATGGAAAAGACGCCAACTGGGCAACTCACAATGGATATCACATTAGTGATATCCCCGCATCTGACAGAGAGGATGACGATGAAGACCAATCGGATCTTCCTACATTACCTGAGGAAATTCCTCAGGATAGGCCATCACACCCCCGCCAAACTTGCTCGCCCCATAGGCAAGTCGAACCGGAATGACGTTAAGGTCATTCCCAAAGCAGGCATCCCTGCTATTGGAGGCTCTCATCTCCCCACAGCCCAAAAGAGGATCATTGCTGATCCTCCTGCCTCCATCACTGGAGTGTTACCCAAGTCATTGGGTAAAATGCCGGCTGAACGTTGGGATCAGCCCACACTCAGAGGCGTGTCCGACTGGGTCATGGAAAGCAATGTCCATGACCATGAGATGCACAGGCTCTACATCGAGGGTAGAGCCCCGCAATCTCATCTGTGGTCCCCGGACCATACTGTGGTCATATTCCACATTGATGAATATGCCAGGTCTCTACCTGGTCTCCCTCAGAATCTTGTGGTTCACCACAATGACCCCAACTGGATGGTAAATGTTGTCCAGACATTTAATGTGAATCCCTCAGGGATTCCTCAAAACCTTCATCTCGAAGGTTTACATGTCAACATCGATGATGCCGATGTTTGGTATTGGCTTAACTTGATTAAGCCAAAGTTCCGTGGTGCTGAAGCAGAAAGCCTGCTTCATTCTATATTTTCCACGGTTGGAAAATAGGACCAGATGACCTCTGGTCAATGGAAGAGGAATGACAGTTCCTTCCTCTGTAGCCCCACCCCTGCAAGGTATCAAATACATCGCAGCCAGAAATTCAATAGGCATGCATTCACCTACTGGTTGGGGTGCGATGCTGGAGTCACTCCACCTTGGCTCAAGACAAACTCGAGCCTTACTTTGTCCATCATTGTGCGACAAAGACTATATGGAACAAAGTAACACTCTGTTCCCAACTCCGGGCCAATGAGATCGCCTTGTTGAAAGGAGGCATCATGAACCAGTTCCGCATTCATGATGACCTGCTCACTCTAGAACAGGAGAGCCCTTATTACTTTCCCCCTAGTGTGGGGGAACCTATGGATCAGGATGAGACTGATCCTGAGCCCCATCCAATCCAGCATACTGCTGGATCCTCATCTCTAGCTGATAGGCTAGATTATGGAGAAGGAGGTTCCTTCTCCCGCCCCCCAGCTGATGCCCGTGAATCTACAATGGAAATCACTGACACTGGAGACATCATAAAATTTCCTGAGTCTAAAAGTCCCAGGAAATTGTATGTCTCTGGCAAATAGTATTAGTATTTCTTGGGGCAAAAATTGACATGAAATGTTGATTAATTTGAAGATTTCCTGAAGCATGAAAAATTGAATTGTGTTAACATTTCCTGAAATTGGAAAACTTGGATGCATTCAGAGTTTTCACAACATGTCCTGAAGTCAGAAATGTTGGTAAAACTCAATACATTTCCCTAGCTTTCTAAATACACAAATGTACAGAAAATAATGGGTTTGTTCAAGATTTCCTGGCTGAGACTATCATTGGGAAACATCAAATCACTTTAGAATTTCCTGCAATATAAACAGCACAGAAATTTTGAATCTGTTCAAGATTTCCTGGCTGACAATACCCTGAGGAAATGCTGAATTATGTTAGAATTTCCTGAGTACACAAACATTGGAGGAACTCTGGATTTAGCTAAGGTTTCCTGATGCACAAGCACTGAGAAAATGTTGAATAATATCAAGATTATTGTCAGAAAAATCATCATTTTCCCAAAATTTCCCTATTCTCAAATTTCCATATCCAGGAAATTTTGGGAAAATGATGATTTTTCTGACAATAATCTTGATATTATTCAATGTTTCTTCAGTGTTTGCATGTCAGGAAATCTTAGCTAAATCCAGAGTTTCTGCAATTTTGTGTACTCAGGAAATTCTAATGTAATTCAGCATTTCCTCAGGGTAATGTTGACTGGGAAATCTTGGACAATCCAAAATTTCTGTGCTGTTTATATATTCAGGAGATTCTGAAGTAATTTAATGTTTCCCCATGATAATCTCAGTCAGGAAATCTTAAACAAACCCATTATTTTCTGTACATTTGTGTATTTAGAAAGCTAGGTAAATACATTTAATTTTACCAATATTTTTGACCTCAGGAAATCTTGTAAAAACTCTGAATGTATCCAAGTTTTCCAATTTCAGGAAATGCTAACACAATTCAATCTTTCATGCTTCAGGAAATCTTTAAATTAATCAACATTTCCTGTCAATTTTTGCCCCAAGAAATGCTAAGACTATTTGCCAGAGGCATAAGATTTCCTGGGACTTTTAGACTCAGGAAATTTTATGATGTGTCCAGTGTGAGGCACTCACCCGCGACTTGTATATGGATAATCTTGAGTAGGTCCACCTACTCAGTCAAAAGGGGGAGGGTGTAAGGGAATATATATATTCCCTGGTACAAAGTCGCTCTATACTTTATTAGACATATATATGTGTCTCTTGTATATTAGTACATACAATGAATTGACTTCGCGTCAATTAATCTAAGTCCTTATGGACTCCTATGGATGCATATATGTGTCCACCTAGTTACATATTTTATTAAATAACATATATATAGTTATATTATGTAATATCATAGCATATAACCCTGGGTCGGTGACTAGCACTGCCCAGTTATCACCTATACCTGTACTTTTAGTAACTGAATACATATCATTGTAAACAGTCACTTCACAGGTGTGATTAACTAAAACAATGTAAAGACCTAGTCTTTACAGTTCCAGCTGGGTTTTAAAAATCTGAGTAACTGTTACTGCCCCTGAAACTGAATATAAAGGGGCAAAAACCGCATACCTTATAAAGCAATGATTCACTGCCTGGGACATTTTCTGTTTCATCATCGCATTCCAAACTAATATGGGCCCACCAATAGACAGGATCTACAATTTCATGGCCTGTCATCATTGACAGAATGTGCTGGGAATGGTCATCAAAACACTATAGAACACATCAAGGCGAACACCACCATGTGAATGGACTGAGGATGTACTGACCTTGATAAAGGAAAAGTTTTTCAGCTGAATGTCAAAGCCCTGCTTGAATGCCAAGACATCTGGGTGTGTATCAAAGTTGGTTGGTGCCCCAGGAATCAGTAAGCTCAGGGCAAGATGGCGGGCATATGCAGTGAATATGTCAATGCCCTATTGTGTTGGAGCCTCGTGGCCTTGCTTCACAAACAAAGGCTAGAGTGCATGAACAGGGCATGAACAGGTCAGGTCAGGTATAATCTGGATAAGACTGATAGGGAACGTACTGGAGTGCCTATCATTCCACTCATGTACATCAGCAAAGGGTCCTGTTCCTCAAACACATGGTCTGGCGGAGTATTAAGCCATTGTAAAAGCTCCAGAAAGGCAATGTCTGTCACATTCTTCAGAAATTCTTGGTGGCAAATGGAGGCTACCCCACCCAGTATTGCCTGTAAGAGCACTGGTGAAATGTTTGGCAGTAGCATTCCAAAAATAATGATATTGGCTGCCACCAAAAACCCCCAAGTCCTATATTCTGACAGTGTGAGGACATCCTGTGTTGACAGCTCTAGAGCTAGAGCCAGATCAAAGTATCCATCACAGGAAGCATTAAGATGTTTTCAGCAGATAAAAACTTTAGAAAAACTTTAGAAATGCACCCCATTTCCACAGAATTCTTTTGTACATTGCAGGAAAACCTTAATAAATCAGGGTTTCTGTCAGTGTTTTGGAAAAACCCTGGGAAAATGGGGTTGACTTCTAATGTTTTCATCATGTTTTCTTTGGGTAAAAATCCCTCATTGCTTCCAGTGCATAACCCCAAGTATCACTTGGCAGCCATAAAGGACTTTCTGCCAGGGTCTTGGTAAATATATAGTGGAAAAGAGCATTGGTCATGCCAGGCCCACTGCCACAACCCCTGAAAAAATACATCTATGAGTTACTATATCGTCAAATAATTGTGCAGATTGAGTTACTCACGACTTATAACATGTCAGATTGGATAAAAATGACTGAAGATCAAACCCATGACAAGTGACTCCTGGACAAGGTTCACCATCTCGTATCCAGGTTTCCCGGGCTTCAGTTATGTGCATTTTCACTAGTGCTATTAATCCCACAGCAAGGCGGTTCAGGTTAGGGGCGTGTATTTGGGATACACCAGCACTTCGGAATGCTTGTTCAACCTGCACCCGAACTGCCAAATGCCATTGAGGGATATCTGACCAAATTTGTACTATCCAAGGTATTGGGTGGTGCTAGAGGAAGCAATGAGTGAGTGATCTCAAGGAAGAAGAAAATGCTCACTGTGATAATGCGAGCCTGAGGATGGGTGGTGTAAGGGCAACCCTATCCTCAGATGGACATCACACCTGATCTGATAGAGGAAATCCAAAGATAAAAGTCTAAGGAAACCCCCATCAGGTGGCCACATCTCCATATGCCAGCAGATTCAAACTCAGCTCAACTCTCCAGGCTCCTCGACCAATAGCACCTACAATGCCCATAAGACAACTATCTACCAAATAATGTCAAAGGAAAAAATATAGGAAAATAGAGAAAAATAGGAAGCACAGGAAAGTGAAAGAAGATAATGAGAAGCTCTGGTGATATCATTGAATAATGGCAAGATAGTGTCCTCAAATATAAAGGATGGAGATAATAAACTATAAATAAAATGAAGGAGAGACTAGAAGCAAAGGAATGACAGGAAAGAAATATAACTGAACATCACCAGGATGAATAGGAAAAGCAATCAAAGGAATAGGGATGCTATAGAAGGAGATCTTCCAAGAACAATAAGGAAACTGACTGAGGAGGAGCACCAGGACTGAATGAATGGAGGATAGGAGTATATCTAGGTCTGGATATGATCCAAGGTAGCATCCATCATCAAGGTAGGCTGCCATACTTGATCCAAAAACTGGGACTTCATAGGATGAGTGCCAAGAAATGAGATGAGGGGGAGATAATATGTGAAAATGAAAATACAATCAGGGGGAAATAAGGTGGTCCCCTGACAGGTGGGAGGTTGAGAATGCTGTGGCACAACAGCCTGAGCAATCGGCTAACAGACAGAAGTTAAGAAATTAGTGTTTCTATGAAGAGAGCAAATGATATCACAGTGATAATGGGTGCAACAGGGGGAATTGGAGGTAGAGAGTGTGGTGGAGAACTACGACTCTGGGGCATCAGTGCCTGAGGTAGTGGCTACAACATACAATGATCAGCACAGACTACAAGTTAATGCAGGGTGAATGCATTACCATATTGGCAGGGCAGGTAGAAGCTTGTGATGCTGTGCATCCAGTAGGGGAGCTGCCAACCTGTTGCATTAATTCATCAGGGGTCAGCTATGACATGGTGAGTAGTGGATTAAGGCATGAGCAGAAATAGGTATCGCCAGGTCTTCAACCACAAGAGAGAGCTGAGGTGAAAGTCCGATGCCTAGACTGAAGATAGCAAATGAACACAGTGACACATGTGAAACCAGGCACATGGCTAACTTACAAGGGTGTAATCAATGACTGGAATTCCTGGGGAACATCTGGCATCCACATGTCACCATCCAAGTCTGGGTTATGACGTACCGAGCCTGACTGCTGGGAGAGTACTGATGGACCCGAGAGCTGGGATGGTGGAAATGTGTTCCGTTGCCAATTGAAGTTGAAGATAGGGCAATCAGGGACGGTGCTTATGGATGGCTAGGTAGCCTCACCCAATGTTAAGGATGAAGCTACTACAGGCAAGGCTAGGTTGCAAGGAGTGTCCAATATTGAAATTGGAGTGTTGGTGCGAAGAGGATTAGCATGAGGGGATGGTGTAGGCGTGGGACGTAGGGAAGGTTCAGGGCCATCACCAGACAGATCATGGGAGGGCGTACTAGCCAAGGAAATAGGGTCGGGCTGAGGTCCCCATGGAGGGATAATGCAGTCGTCATAACATTCATCATCATCCTCCTTGAATTCAGCCCACGGATCCTCATTGTCAAAGTCAATTCCTAGGGTGAACGGGAGGAGCCGATCTCCAAAACAACGGTGAGGCCCAGTCAAGCCAGAAGCGGGAAAGAAGGACGTCACAGTACCAAACAAATCATTAAAACGTGGGGCTATGGAGAGGACAGGACAGAGTAAGTGAGCAAGCAACATCAGATTAGGGATAAATAGAAATACCTGCAAAAACCACATTAAATTGACCAAGCTCACTGATAAAAATCTTATCCTTTGAGAACTTAGTACACATATCGTCTCCACTAAAGACCTCGCCCTCGGAGGCTTGGATACGGTTATAATTACGATGCGCGCACTTCGCACCACCAACCCCAGGTTTTTGTAATGTATTCTCAGGGCGGAGGAGGTGCCAAGCCAAGGTTTGGGGGGTGCCAATGAGAACTGACAAGGACTTGGGTGGCTCATGGCTAACCCCGGGAAGGCCAACAGCATTGCATGCCAAGCGGGTACGGACCATGGTATCAATGGGGCGCCATGCATGTTGCCCGTCAGGCTGAATGGAGATCCGTTTGAGCTTGCTATGGAGGGGCTGTTCAAGAGGATCTTCATCAGCGAAATCAAGGAGCCAACACAGCTCAGCAGTGTACCTCTGCAAGACTATGTTGGAAATATATGAGAGTTCGAAAGAAAAACTGCCTGGCTTGGTGGTGCCCTGCAGGGAAAAGATATGGTTAGACAGAGCTAGTAAGAGTAAAGGGATGACACACCAGGACAGGCAACAAACAAAGAATATAGGAGCGCTGAGGGGGGACTGCCGTGGTAGCTTTGCCTTTGCCTTTCTTCAATGTAGTAGAGACTCTAGCTTTGTTGCGTGTGTGATAAGGAGAGCCTTCATATGGAGACAAGGGAGTCTTCTTCTTCATGCGCTTGGCACCTCCGAAGCCTTCTCTCTGATCTGCGTCCGTATCCTCCCGGGCCGTACTCATACTGGCTTGGCGAGCAACTTCATATGGGAGAGGTCCCCTAGCCGCTGACAGTTGCTGGGAGAAGCTTTGGATGATTTGCGGCAAAGGAGGCATGCCACGTGTTGGAATCGTATGGGCAGGAGATGGAGATTGAAGGGAATGAGATTGGTTGCTGGAGCCGGCAATCGGACCTGGCATAGGCGGGCTATAAAATTAAGCATATAATTAGCATGTGTCCGCAGCCTACAAAATAAAGTTAACTTACAGGGCGGGAGATATAAATGGTGTAGTATGAAGCTGAAAAGGCTGGCCACAGATGCAAGCTGTATATTTGAATACCTGCCCGTGCTGGAAGCCTGACAGAACACCGTGACAGAGTGATAAGCAAGCCGATTGGTGGGAGGCATGCAAATCTATTTCACAGGGTTTTGGGAGCGAAAGGAATGGCAGCCGCTGGTATCACAGCCGGGAGCGGGTTGAATATTGGAGGTTCGCGGTGGGATGGCAAGATGTTCAGTGGGAAGATGACCGCAATGGCACGTTACAAGAGCAGAGGGTGGAGCGGCGGAAGGCCCAAGTGGTGGAGGTGGCGCCCAGGTAATGTAAGTGGTGCAGGAACAACACGAACAACGGCCATATCGCATATGTTGTGTGGGCAGGCGAAGGAGGGAGTCAGAGGTACTGAGCAGAAATAGTGAAGAAAGATATGTGTCTTTATCCATGGCTGCCACTAGTGGATTGGATGTTAGGTATGCAATAACTGAGAGGGGGTGGATCCACAAGGTATAGAGAACACCCTGCATGCCGCCAATCAGTGACAACAAGCTTGGATTTTAGGCGGTGAAGGTACCTAATCAGGAGATTTGCTATCAACTTCAAGCTTGCCAATTCTGCAAACAGATTTTGATTTTTGAGTTTCATTCTGCCGTTCTACTGTTTTGAGGCACATTCCCGGCAGGATAGCGAAGGGATCCACCAGGAACAGCATAAAACATTGGATTATACTTTCGGGAAACTGCAGGAATCCCTATAGGATCCTGAGGAAATGAGTGGGATAATAGCAAGATACCACGGGATCACTTACCTGCATTGATCCTCCATTATCCTCACATTTCCTGCAGGATAATGTTCCTGCTAGATCACGGCGGGAGCCTTCTGAACCCCAGTTATCCTCAAGGATCCTAGTGGATCCGTAGGGATGCAGAGGGATGCACGGGGTAGCCATCATCCTGCGGGATCCTATTTGAAACTGAGGGAAGCGCAGGGAGACAGAGGGAATGGCGTGAACGAGAATAATAAGGAACCCTGGGGAACACCAAGGATGGTCAGGTTATCCCGCTGGCTGTAGACAATATTGTAAGGATAGGGTAGGATGAGGCGGGATCTAGGCGGATATTGTGGGAACACAGTGTAACTGGGGGATCCACAAGGAATCACTGCCGAGACAGAATTATCCTGCGGAATCCCGGCGGTTCCCGTCCGTTTTGTCAGACTTTTATGTTTTTCATTTTAATATTGTCCAATACGGCCCGTCATAAGATAGAGAACAATAGGATCGCAAACCGCTGCTACTAATATATTGTCATGGCACGGCCACACATGGCCAGCCAGTTCCAGTAACTGTGTTACGGTTCCAGAAGGAGGTACGACTGACGGTTAACCGTCCTTTTGAAACTAGCGCGCATTTTGGCGCGTTTTTTACTCACAGTCAGACGTATCCTACGTTTATACATTCCCACGACTACTTCTTCTGTCACCGAACTCATGCACAGTCCATATGACCTCCCTCTCTGTGCCACGTTGTTATCGATCTTCGGTGTGCTCAAGAACACAATTAAAGGAACAGATCATAATTTTCGCACGCTTTTAGTGTGTGCCATTCATTTCCTACCACAATATTTCTCTTTTTTTGCGATTTTTCCCACTATTGCCGGCATCTCGGCAGAGACTGGCTCCGTTGTTAAGTGCCACAGGCAGCAGCCTATTGAGTCTACTATCAGCCCACAGGAAGCGGCGCAGCCCATGGGAAGTGGTGCACCCTTATATAGTCATAACACTTTGAATATTCATCATGTGACATGTTTGAAAATTATGTAATAAATCTACAAAAAAATCCCCCATACTCACTTTGACAATTATTCAATGTGGTAGGATTATATAAGGGTGCACCACTTTCTGTGGGCTGTGCCACTTCCTGTGGGGTGAGGTCAATATCTGTATATTTGACACAAAACTGCGAAATGCTGACATAAGATTTTACATAATTAAAAGTTCCTGCGTATTGTCTGGGTGAATGGCAACTTGTGCTAATGATTGAATCTTATCTTGCCTTCCAACGCCCACCATAATGGAGCTGAAAGAGAAGTCTGTCCTGCCTATACTGGCTCATCCTCATACCCCAAATGTTTTGTGGAAGAAGCATCTGCAGAATAGTATTATCACTCTGGGAATGTATACTGTGCTATACAGATGATTTTCTATTGCATCAAACTTCAGCTGAGATTCCATGATCTGGACGTCGTATCTGTGGAGGATGCTGCAAAGCTTTGCCCACAGTCTAAACCTGTCAGGCCATAGTAGCTTATACTATGAGGAAGTCAGCAATTTGCTCCAGACAGAAGACTACAAGCTGTGTGCTGCTGAATGGCTTGGAGGGGCTGTTCGTGAGCCTACGGAGTCCTATGATGATATGGGACCTATTGGAGAGGACTCCCGTTGGGAAACCTTTGGTCGACTGCATGACTATCTGCTCAAGGCTTTTCCGCTCATGTGATGATGCCTAAAGTTTCACAGAAATTAAATTGCTGAATATAAAATAGCCATGCTAATCTCACATTATTGAAGGTCAACACCTATGGACTGGTCCACGATTGGCAAGGTAGTGATTCGGATCTCAAGCCCCTCCTACTCACCACACATCAAGGTGAGATATTTCAGCGCTCGGAGATCATTTATACTGAAGTATGCACGTATGGCAGACGTCATTCCCATGGATCCTAGGACAGTTGACCAATGGGTTCATCCACCTTACTCAGGATATTTCGAGACGATAAGAGTGGACTAATTTCAATCATGTACGTGGGTTAATATCTACCATAATGCGTGGAATTCATGTTTTCCAGGTCTACTGTTGAAACAGTCCTGGAAAAAGGCTTTAAGCCTAAGCTAAGTGTCATTCTCGCCTTCGGTTTCGACAAGGAAGCCAGTGGGCTCTTTGTGCGCCTAATTATATTTATTCACAAATTCCCAATGGATTAAAACATTTTAATTGTATTCAGGGAGCTCATAATATCAACAAGCATTTACTTGCTAACTATGGAGAGAATGGATTCGCTATGCTCATTGACAAGGGAGGTAAGTTCTAAATACTGTTATCCCGCTGAAGGCAATTTTAACGAGTCATTACATTTCAGCGGTAATGCAGGAAAAATTTGATGCCATCATCGCAGCTCCTGCAATTGGCGAAAAGGTATTTTCAACCATTGACTTCACTGCATCACCAGCTGAATTGCTGTGTACTATCAAATAAATATATTTAGTTTGTGTTTGAGAGACCCAATAGAGTTAACTTTGGGCGCTTAAATTCACGTCAAGTTGCACGAAATTAAGCGCCCAATGAAAGAGGACTCCAGCATCTACCAGTTCATGCTGATTAGCATGAACTAGTGGATGAATAAAAATCCATAGCTCTGCCAATAACTGTGGTCAGCTGATATGTTAGATTTAAACCACAGTCCCACTTTTTTCTCATCACCACATATGGCTCCATTGTTAAGTGCCACAGGCAGCAGCCTATTGAGTCTAATGTACCCTTTTGACAGCTTTAATTTAATTTACTATTCACATTTAGAATAGGTCAATATGTACTATCAAATAAATATATTTAATTTGCTTTTGAGTCCATTGATGTGGTGGACTGTTAAAAATAGTCACGAAGCGCCCATAAGCTGTGTTGCATACCCAAGGCGGAGTTTGCTAGCATAGTAACTGCTCACACCTCAAGATTACAGTAAACCCATGGAACCGTACATGCCGTGCACTGCAATGGCCCATTAGGTTTATTGATATCCTTATGAAACCTTGTAAGTTGAATGGGCCATATATCAGATCTCAGACGCGTTGTGTATAACGTGACCGAAATGATATGTCAAGCTTTTATGTAGCAGCTGAGGTTGTAGAGGCTTCAAGCGAGTATGTGGCAAAGCAGCTGAGTTTGAAGTGGGGTCTCCTGGGTGGCTGTACATGTAAGTGTGCGGTGTGTGGTGTGTGCCTGTTCCTTCCTCGATTCTCTAGCTCTAAAAGCAGTTCCATCTAGATTTTGATTTGTATTCGAATTTCAGGTTTTCGTTATCTACGCTTTAGCCTCTCTAAGAAGACTTGAGATTCTTTGTATGGTGCGTTCTGCTCCCGAACGCAGGACCCTACCTCATGCTGACCTCCGATCTGTAGGCCACCTATGTACCAGATATGGCTTATCGGTTTCCAGGGTTCTATGTCCATGGATGGTCTCCTAAAGTGAGACGTATTACCTCCTCAACTCACGACTATACCTGGACGGTTATCTCAAATCCTAGGGCTAACATCAGCCAATGACGTCGGCAGTTGCCTGTCCCAAGCTCTCCAACCAGCTGGGTTGTTTGTGGTACTTTTACAGTGAGTTTGCTCCTTCTATTTTCTTATGTCCTCACATCTCTCTAGGAAGCCTCCAGCGTGAGAATCACACCCGTGGTGCACCAAATCAACTGCAAAGCAGGTCCGCAGGGAAGTCGTCACAGGTAAGCTGCCTATATTAATCCTCCTATCATGCTCTAACAGCTTTGTTTAAAGATAGTGCCACCATGCTTAACCCCACTCCTTGCTTTGTCAGTTGAATCCTACCTGCCGTCGCGTCCCATCACATTCCTTCACAAACATTCCTTTTCACGTTCGTTGTGCAATAGATCACTGATCGGGTATTATTACATTATACTACGTGGTGCAGAGGTATGCATCTTCATCTGAGCTGTTCCATGTCCTTTGACTGTCTTCCTTTCGATTATTTTCGTGTCACTACCACTCATCGATTCCGGAACATAAACCAAACCAGTGACTGGGCATGATCGACGTCCGATCTCACAATCCACTACAAAATCCATACACCACACAAAGCTCACTTCAAGAACACGCATCTGACATCTGGTATCAAAGTATAATTAAAGACTTCCAAACTTGCAATGCTGTATAAATCTATACCAATGTAACTGTAAAATAACAATATATCATCTTTTATCCTCTTGTAATCTTGAATGTGAAACCGCCTGTGACTGGAGCACCATTCTCCTCATTCTCGAAAGAGACACTGCCTCGATGCACACAAACTCCCAGGTTTCAATGAGCGGGTCGCCTTGCGTGACGGTCAGCGAGCCTCTCATCAGGAAAGCTGTCACGGGCGGCTAATTGCTCTCCTGGCTAGTCGAGCTGCTATATAGCTCTATATAGATGAAAGCTATTAGGAACTGCTAGGAATCGCTACGCACCGTCTATGTAAGCTCGTCGGTCTTGACATGGGAGAGAGAGGATATACATTTTATGGAACTAGTTACATGAACTCTGATCTACTGATAACTGGAATACTATTTTTTCTTCCTGAGTATTGCGAGAACCCAAAACTAACGTTGTTTTGTGTGGTTGGGGCAAACCCCTTCAGGGGTTTAGCCTGAGATGCTAACCGGGATCTGAGGGTAAATCCACACATGAGCAGCAACAGGTGGGTGGGATTTAAACCCCACCTCTCTGTGTGCTCAGGACTCTGGGTTGACACATCAAGTGTCAATAAATTAGTAAAGAGTGGAGGGTGGGACAAATAAACCAACTAATAGGAAGAACTGTTGCTTTCTGCCCTATGAGTCTTGCAGCTATGTGGTGTGAGACGAAGTTTGTCATGTGTCACAGAGCTGTGACTCTCTACATAGACTGCAGTCTACCTGCGCCATTGTGCCTCCTTCTTTAGTAGACTATGACTAATCCATTCCAAACCAATTCTGTTCTTCGAACAAGTCACATGTGGCTCAAACTGTGATTTACCTTCTGATCCACCCTCATTCACATCCCCTCATCCCAACCTCAGTTTGCTTTGAGTTGTGTCCTCTGCCTCCCATCTCTAAGGCACCTCATGCTCTCTCTTATAATGTTATCGGATTTTTCAACTATCCCTGCTTGCTGCTCTGCTCCGCTCATTGCTCTGCTTTCTCACTGCTTGCTTGTGTTGTACTCTGCCTTCAATCTGGTGCTTGAGTGAATCACTGCTTGGCTTGGGCTTTCTGCAACGTACTAACCAAGATCTCATCATCTTTTATCCTCATCTCTCATTTCTGTCACTCGAAGGGTTGGAAATGGAATGAGTTGGAGCTCAAGGGCATGCATGAGTTTGAACCTATATGGTGCGTTTCAAACAAATCCCGTTGTCTTGCAATAGCTAACTGGATTTACTCAAAGCTCATTCTAAGGTATGTTCAACTTCATAATATTGTTTCGACAGAGCCGTAACCCTTCATTCACTTCGGCAGGTATCACTCTCGCCGGGTCACCTGGAAATAATGCAATTGCTTGGATGTTTCTGTTTATATCGTTGCTTTGTTTGTATGGTCCTCGGTCTGGCATGAAGCAATATTGTTCTTTTTATTATGATTTGTTAGTGTATGCTCTACTTGTATAGCAGTCATGGTTCGAATATAATAAACTCAGTATTATTGTTCCTATGTATCAATAGAGCAATTGGAAATTGTATCCCTGGAGACTGCTAGGTAGCGCACTCTGCCTTCTCGCTTTGTGCTATATAGCAATCGGAGACTCGGCCTCTCTCTAGGCAACGTTACATTCGCTAAACACGCTATGGGAGTCTATAGCGCACCTAGCTCTACCTAGCATTTGTCAACTTTTGTGATGCTGGAAAAACTTGAGAGAAATACTAAATTTATCTGACACTATTTTTTGGCTACAAAATAATTAACAATATAGCTTAGTGTCTTCCTTTCGTTGTAGGAAAAGTTATGAAAAGATAAGAATAGTTCGATAACTTGGATATGAGGAAAATATAAAATAATGTCGGATATGGCGCATTTTTTCCTCTGATCATAATGAAGTGAGATCTAGCAATTGTTACAGCGAAAGTTTGTATAAAAAGTGTGTCAAAATATAGATTCGGGAAGTCCTTGCCTGCAGTAAAATAGATGATTAAGGCAGAATTTGTTCCATGAAAAAACTTCGGCGAAATATCGTTAAAACACGGGTTTTCCTCAGATTTACTCGGCATTTCGGCATAATTGAAAGCATCTTTTTCCATCCGGAAAATTGCTGGGTAATCTTGGTTATGTAATGCCTTTTGCCTGAGAGAACATATCATCAGAGCATGACTTCGTCGGTGCTTTTACTTGTGCGAAAAGAACAAAAAAATAGGATCACCCGTAAGCATTTTTCTCTAATTTTGTATCTAACAAATCTCTATATGCCCGTAGTGTTATGTGACCAGCAGTTACCACCCCCTTTTTGATCGGGAATCCTGGCTCTCTGATTGGAGTGACCGATCATCATCCGTAAACGCTCGTCCACGTCATCACTCCTTACCATGTAGACGGTTCACATGGAGATGGTCCATTCCCCAGGTTAGTACATCGAAGCCTTAGTATTTTCCACTAATAACGGACCTAACAACAACTCTATCAAGTCACTCCACATATGATCTCTAAACAACCTGTAAAACCCTTCCTATGCTCATTATTCGCAGTATGGGTGCTTACGCCGTCCTTCTAGTCCATCCGCCTAATCAACAAACTCGGAGACGGTATCCTGAGCAAAGTCTTTACGTATTTTGCCTTAGAGGAACTAGGACGAGATTCAGGTGGCTTCCACAGCTACCCATATCCAGCTGATCCGACAATATCCCGCCGGGAAGCCATTATTCAGGTCTGCTGGAATTGGCGAAGACTGGGCCTTTCCTCTCCAATATCTATGGACAAGGATTGTGATTTCCAATAAGAGAAATCCACAAAGACAGGTCAATATGCGTTTAAAATACTCAGGGTCGCTACCGCTTCAAGTCTTCATTATTATGCTTGAAGAGCTCTTATCATCAGAGATCCAGGATACATTGGTTCGTTTCAAAGACCACATTCACATGCTGCATCTACTTTTCTACCACAAAGACTAGACGTGAGAAGATTCTTTCCACCAAATGTCGAATATCCCCTTCTCTCGAGGAGCTGGTTCTCGGACTCAGTTACGCGATTGAAAGCCAGGATATCGACTTTACTCCACGATTCAGACGGCTCCCTCGATTCTCGACGAACAAATTGTGTTTAAATATCCTGTCCTTGTCATCAAGCCAGCACCTCCGCTCCCTTAGATTTACGGGGATTGGTGGGATTCCGGGGAGCATGGATAAGCTCTCGAAGTACGGCGCAATTCTGCAAGGCTTGCATTATATCGAATTTGCTTCACCCATGACCTTTAATCGTAGTGGGGAAAACCGTTGGCCTGCTAAAAGGCTCATTCTCCCTGACTTGGTGGAGCTCAACTTCCAACCCTATGCGGACGAGACGCGTTGATCCTTCTTCAGTTCCCCCATCTCCAAACCCTCCAGAAATTAGCTATTCAGCTACCAACACCTCAGAGGAGAAGAGAACGGTATCCCTGGGAGGTTACCGACCACCAGGTTTATTGGCAGATATTTTTGGAAGTGCGACATACTATCCGGGAAGTGAAGATTATAGGGGAAAAGTACGGAGGGGGAAACAATGTTTGCACATTGGAGGCAATACTGTCGTTCCTGCCTAAATTGTCGAAACTGAATACCATTGCCTTGGAATACCTTGGTGGTGTGGATGACTTCCTGGAAAGCCTTCTTATCGACGAGGGAAAAAAACCCTTTTCTCTTAGTGCTGGAAAATCTTTATTTGACTGCGGTAGACTTGAAAGACAGCCTTTTACCTCGGATATTTCGGCAACGCGTGCTGGATGTGTGATCATCATTCAAAACTTTCAGGACTGTTACATTGTGCAATTGTGGAGTACTTGACGCTAGGACATGGGAAGAGCTACTCACAAGAGACACCCATTCTTTTCAACTGTGCAAAATGCTTTAGTGAAATTGCTGTTTTAGTCTGAGAGAAAATTTAATGAGATTTAGGAATTTCATGCTAACAGAAATGCTAGAGAAAAGTTAGATTTTATAAGTGTTGCAATGATAAACAAATTTATAAATTATACAAGAAATAAATCCTATCCAGAATCCATATCTTTTCATTTTGACTTAGAGAAAACCCAAATTTTGGCTATCCAGAAGTTGAGACTAAATATGGATTTTAGAGAATGCTTTTATGGTAAATGAAAGTCAGATTTTAGCTTGGTCAGAAGTCTTTGCTAAAATCTGAAAGGCAGGTGATCACAATTTACACTGAAAGACATAATAAACTAGTGTCCACATTTCAGAATTTCATCTAATGATATTTAGGAATTTCATGTTGACATAAATATCAGAGGAAAGTTAGATTTTATAAATGTTGAAATCATAAACAAATTTATAATCAGATTTTAGCAAAGACTTTTTGACCAAGCTAAAATCTGACTTTTATATACCATAAAAGCATTCTCTAAAATCCATATTTAGTCTTGACTTCTGGATAGCCAAAATTTGGGTTTTCTCTAAGTCAAAATGAAAAGATATGGATTCTGGATAGGATTTATTTCTTGTATAATTTATAAGTTTGTTTATCATTGCAACACTTATAAAATCTAACTTTCCTCCAGCATTTCTGTTAACATGAAATTCCTAAATCTCATTAGATTTTCTCTCAGACTAAAACAGCAATTTCACTAAAGCATTCTGCACAGTCAAAAAGAATGAGTGTCTCTTGTGATTGCAACTTCAAGGGGCATATCCTGGTAGGGTTACGATGGTATGGGAATCCAATATCCTTCCGTGATACATATAGCATAGTGCATGTTGATTTGTGAGGCTAATATCTATATCAAAATTATGGAATGATTGGGTGCGAGTTGTTAAATCGATTAGAGGTTCTATGGCAGCCTGATGATTGTTGGGAAGAATCGAACGTCTAGCTTGGGAGGTGAAACCGGATGAGCTATATAGGATCATTACAAGGTTTGGAAACAAGTGTATGTAATTAGAATGGAAGATACTGATACTAGGTGTAAACGGAAGACGCAAAGAAATCATCACTTCGAGCTTCTTCGCGCGGTGACCGAAGAACATAGCTACGCAACGACCCGATAATACTCCTATACATATCCAAACAATATCTAATCGATGCAAACATCCCCTGAGATTACATTCGCCTCTCAAACCATCCTCTTGAGCTTCATAATCTCAGATCTAAGTTGGAGTATGTAGAAGTCGAATAAACGAGTCTTGGCGGACCCATCGATGGCACTACACACAACTATAAATGTTACATCTCGATGGAGTGTCATAAGAGATGGCATTGGAGCATCCAAGATGTTGAGAGAGACGTCAGGAACATGACACAAGCATACGCGCCCTTTGTTTGGTCGTTGAATCCTCATGGGTTTACGAGGCCAAGAATATTCAAGCTACGCTTTAAACGGGACGTCCTCGGTGCTCCCCTTCGCAACCACCTCGCATCCTCACCTTCTCCAGCGATTTTTTATTAAAGCTCATGTAAATTCATATATTTATGCATGTAAGATGATCATCTATTTATCCACTGACTTCATCAGATCATCGTCTTAACTCGATTATCCCTTTGACTATAAACTACTGTCGATATTTACAATATAGTGTAATTCATTGGACGTATGGGATGCTAAAGCCTTATATTGATTGTACCTTTGAAGTCGAGGTTGAGGCAGCTCTGAAAAGCTCATAGTAACCGAGGAAAATCCTGCTGTTGTAATCCTGCCGGATTACTTACACCCATATTAGGTCCCGCTTCGATGACATAATGCTAGACGCGCCATAGCTTTTTCATTATCGTTTACCCTTACCGTCATCACCATGTAACTTCTCTCATTGTTCTCGAGGAATATACAT
>KN837098.1:392087-408359 GCA_000827215.1 Sphaerobolus stellatus SS14 | reverse complement strand
AGGAAAACAATTGTCGAAAAGTGGTTGAGGGTGAGTGTGGGAAGTTTCTGCTTACAAATGCTGACAAATGCTGACAAATTGCTGACCAATACATGGCCAGAGCGCCTTCATATGACTTGTATAATAGAAGATGATGATGATGGAGGTAATTATAAGTGATATGGTGGCCAATCCACAACCATTCAAGCAGACCCTTCTAATTAACCTGGGGCAAACAGGTTAAATATTTTCTGCAGTACGAGTACAGGCACAAGTATCTCACGAACGATATTTCTTCACGTTTCGGGAGTAAAACTATCTCCTTAACAACTAACTATGATTAAATACTGCAATGCTATTTATGCTAGAACCTTGGAGGAAGCACTCGGATAGGTCTCTAAGTTTATAGCATGAACATACTGGTGATTAGCATAGTCAGTCCAGAAAATAACCCGTAGAAATCGTTACGGGAATACAGAGATACATTCTGTGGGATAATAATAGCTTCCCAGGAACATTCCTAGGTGTATGATTGCATTGGTGTTCAGTGGAGAGTCAGGAAAAAGTTCTAAAAATGGCTGAGTACTCACCGTATATTTTGCATACTTGCTACGGTCGAATACCGCCCCTGTTCCTTCATAGTACATATGATGAAGACCTCCTATGATTCAAGCCCATTTTCGTCCTGACTTCATCAACATCTCTTTGACTGCTGTTTGTTTAGAAATGTCTCAGATAATCATGGACTGATGAATTTATTTTCATTGAGATTTCTATCCATCTTCTTGAAACTCTCCAGCCATATCTTGCAAGGGCAACTATCCGTGCAGCCTTGCAAAAAACTAGACAGCTTGAAATACACATTCAGTCATAGAGATATATTACAGCACCTTCAGGTGACATTGGGGTGTGATACCCCCTGAATTCTACTGATAATTGTTTGGACAAATGTTATCACCGGCTGAATGGATATAAGATACTATGGGAAATAGCTCAGATAATCATCAAGCATTGGGTTTGTTACTCACCCATTAAAAGCCATACAACAGCGATATACTTGACGGCAGTGGAGTAAATGATCAATGATTCAAAGAAGAAACAAATACTCCATCAGTTAAGACAATTTGGGCACATGCTAATAGTATTATGCACGTAATTCATTCTTGACATGGAAAATTTAGAGTATTAGCATCCGCAAGGCGTAATAATATCTTTGTAATATGGCTGAGCAGGCTCCACGCTACCATGAAGTCCAACTAGCCATATATTCTATTATTGTGTCATCGAGGAAATGCTTCAGCGGTACACAAACAGCACAAGAGTAAAATTCTGAAATTCCATAATATTCTCGGAGGCAACCACTGATGCTCCCTTGCTCGATGTCAAGAGCAGGTTGTCAAGCAGGCGAACTTGAAGCAGAAAGTGTGATCAGGGCACTTGGTGAAAACCTCCGCCGCTTACACCATTCCTGCCAATATGACATTCAACTCTAAACAGGTTGAAAAAGAGACAGTAGTAGTGAGAAATCATCACAAATATACTGATCTGTATAGACCATACACTCGGGAATATTCATCATACCCTCTCTTTAGTCAACATATTCTGCCTGTAAGGGCAACCCTCAAAGCCGAGCGGACATCACGCAAGCTAGCAGAGGGGAAATCCAAAGATACATAAATGAACGAACTATATACATGCAACGGGAATCTCACCTAGCAGAGGGGAAATCCAAAGAGAAAGACTTGGATTGCCTCTGCCAGAGTGAGCCCACTATATACCGTCCGGAAACGGAACGTAAAGCCCGAAAGGAAAATGAACAATGATCTGATGAACTCGAAACAATAAAGAAAGGGGAACGAACCAATGAAAAGGAAAACAAAGGAAGCGGAAGCGAACAGAGAAACAATGAAATTATCCCGATCGCCGACCGGCGCTAAACAACCCATCACTCATGCGCTATGACTACATGTGCATATACCCTTCACCAGACAACCACTGTCTCCAACCAAACCTCCCACTCTCCGGCCACAGGAGTCGACGAATGTGCTGAGGGTGAATCCCGCGTGGAATCACTTCCAGAGGGTGCTTGATGCGAGGGGTAGTTCCGGATGGAAATATTCCGGGCGGAAATCCAGGAGCGTCCCCTGACACTGCCATCTTTATTTGTAAGTATTCTCTTCGAAGTCTTCCTGATTCATCCACTTGCCAATGTGAGAAGATTATATTTAACAAGTTGGGTCCAGCACTTTGCACTTTCCCAGGGGTATTATAATATTCACATTTTATTCAACATGGCAGACAGGTTTAATATTCAATTAAATATTATGTATGTGCCCGATGCCATGCCCTTTACATTGCTTGACCTTCCTCGCCGCTTCTGCTCAATCTTCTCGCTTCTTCCCACAGCGTGATTTGCTTCCTCCTACCTTGCACACCATCAGTTCTGTGATGAAATAAAGCTCCATAATACTTTGAACAGAGTGCATTTATACAGGCAACCAACCATTTTTTTTTTCTGCTCTTTAAATAACTCTGACACATCTGCCGGACAGGCCTCAGGACTGGTATGTAGCTACTTTGCGTTGAGTCTAGCATTTTTAGTATTTACAGTCGCTATTTACCAGTTGAAGGAAATATTACCCTGTTTTGAAGCTTCAAAATGGCTTGGACTTGCGAAGTGTCTCATTCACAAAAGTAGTGTGAGTCATCCTGCCATATAAACTATGTCATATTCTATTTATTATTCATATTAGAATTAACATTCATTCATTTATTCAAATATCGTCCATACTACAATACAATATTTGTTCTGCACCTATAAATTCTGTAAGTGGTATCATAATGATGATGGAATTTTTTTTTTGTTCTGATGTGAAGGTTTGGAGGGTGATCTAAAAATACATCTCTGCTGCCACGACAAGGCTCATACTGCTATCAAGAACTTACTTCAACACTACAGTCAATGTTTAAGCATTCCAATCTTAGCTGACTTAGAACATATGCTAAACACAGTTTTCGATCTGTGGGCAGTAAAGCACAACCTCTTTTTAGTGTTAAAAGAGCAAGAAAAGATTTCAAAGGACCGCAGGAACAGCAACAAATGGATAGTCAACTTTTCTGATTGGACTGAAGAGATGGAGACTATGAAAGTATCTGGAGGAAAAAAGGAAATGTCACCACTGAGGCTCAGCTGGACTTTGGAGCAGAAGTTCTCTGCTATGTAAAAGTGGCTGAACGACTGACAACAGGAAAGATGGTGAGTCAAGACAGCGGTCAATATGCATGTAGCTAATGCTTTTATTTGAATTTCAGACGATTCCGTTCAAGTTTCTCCTTTATGGACCTGTTTTCACACCCCCGCAAGGTTACTATGTAACAGTTCCCCCTCCTGAAGATATGGAGATTCCAGAGAGGCCGAATAAGGCAGCAGAAAACTTCTTTAAGAGTACTACAGCAAAGAAGGCTAGGATAATCCAACAACAAAAACAATGTGTTGCTGATGATCCAGAATTGTACCTGCTTATGGATGTGCTTGTCCAGTGCCCTGTCTATTTCAATATTCTAGACCACATGTTCCCAGTACCGAATTGCCCTCACAAGGATGATCATGAGAAAAAAGGGTTCAATGGGAGTGATTGTAGGACAATCTATGGCTTGGAAGCCAACATGAGGGTCATTGGCAGGTCCTACATGCACTCATCAACTCTTTGATCTTATAGTAAAGTTATGACCTATGTGCAGTGTCAGAGGCTTATTGGAAAATATTAAGCATACATGTCTCTAAAATTTGTAAAAATATTCATCTCAATTATATTCTTATTCATAGAGATGCATCAACTGACTAGTCTTTGCATGTGGGCAAGTTGGACTAAGGAAGCCCTCTGCTGCAAGAATTGACATGCCATGAAGACTCAATATCCTTTCTTTCCAACCAAATTGGTAACCTCAGCTGAGGGAACAGGTAATGAGAGCCTTATCAATATTAATTCATGGCCATCAGAGATCTTTGTTCAAGGTGTACAGTCAGAGCCCAGTCCTTGTCCCAGTACTCTGAAATTGAATTAATAAATATTTTCTGAAGCGAATGCTGAACATCTGTTTTGGCAGTTCCATGACACATTGAGGTATGTATTCTAGATAAAAGTTTCGAAAGATTCTAAAGACATTAAGAAGTACTCTACTTGGAATACATTTTCTGTCACATTTTGTTACATCCACCAGTCCTTGTCCCAGACTTTGGCTCCTGTATGCTCCATCATAGTACCTCAATAGATCTCAATTTGAACTAGTGAATAATGAAAAATGATAGTATACTTGAGAATCACAGGTTACAGAGGCAGAATCTGCTCTCTATGGCTTTGCCATTTGTGGGCACACATGTGAGAGTGTCACACTTTGGCTGTCTAACTATAGAAACACGATGCTTACACACACTCAAATGACACCCTGTGGTTCCTATTCACTACTAGAGCCTTATAAGGCCCTATAGAAGCATTCCAACTAGAAATAAAGCCATTATCCACCCATCTAGGAGAGTCAAGTTATGAAAATAACTTCAGTTCATCTGGATTTCATCCCATAGACATCATAATATTATTATATTTCATGTTAGAGCAATCCAAATTGTACCGGATCTTTTGCACTTTGTAAAGAATATTATTTTCATATTTTACAAATACTCAAAATCATACTAACCACCTTGGTATTGGCTCTAGACTATGCTGGGACAAGGAATGGGCCTTGACTGTATATGACTATTTCATCAGTACACAGAGGTGTGAAGAGAGTGAATGGTACATGAGGACACTTACAGGTAAATAATAGTGATTCAATGATGTTTAAACTTTTTGATGGTATGGATGCTACACTCAAAATGGCTTGGAAGGCAGATATATATTTGTTTGATATGGAGAAAAAACAAATGAATGTTCACAATGGTTTCAAAGGTGGGTGTTACAAGTTGATCCAAAGGATAGCTTCCAAAGCATGACCAAAGTAACAGCAAAGGTTGAACTAAGGAAGGGGAAGTTAGGACTGAAAGACTTGGCTTCAACATGCATAGGTTGCGCCTTCTCGGAATATATATGTCCTTAATTTAGAACAGATTAGAACCAAACATATAGGAGCAAAGTTGAATACTGAAGTTCCAAGTGAAGGTATGACTTTGGTGCAAAGGATAAGAACTTCAGGATGAGAGCAAAGATTTGGGGAAGTGTTTGTAAAATAGTACTGAGGCTTCATAAAGTTGTTCAAAGGCTTTTGGAGGGACAGAGGTGTGTAGAGAGAAGAGCACAAGGCTCAAGTATGGGATTGATATACACAATATCTGAACTAGAGAAACTAGCTAATGATACAGGCCTTTTATACTAAAAGTGATAGACAGAAAAGGAAGTGAACATTACAAAATGAGTAACTACTTCAAAGTCCAGAGCAAGCATGACATGAGTGATACAATGAAGTAAATACATGCATATCATTGAATAGCAAAAGTTTGGAAGAATTAGTAAACAGCATATAACAGGGTCAAGTCATTTACAAAAGATAAAGTGAATAAACAAACAGGTATTACAGAAAATATGCCATAAGAAAAGAAAAGTGAACAGAATATATGGTGTGATAAAGGATAAGCAAATGGAAAAGGATGGACAAAGTGTCAGATGACAGATTCAGGACCAATAGAACTAGGACCAAAGACAATTGTGAATATCCTCAAGGATCCCACAAGGCAGATAATGTGATGAACAAAGTGGAGGAGTGAAGACTTCACCAAAGTAATCAAGAGTAGGGTCAAGAATGTACTTCAAGGATGTAGAGTGTGGACACAAAGATGAGGAGGTAAGACATGAAGATGAACAAAGCTCTACAAAGGGTATGTAACCTTCTCTGAAGCTTCACTGAGGTTAAGTGAAGGCATGTGATGTGACACTTGAGTACAGGTCTTAACAGTGGCCTTGCCACATTCATTAATGAAGATTGCGAAATGGTTGCTTATGTTTGTATTAGAACTCCATTTTGATATCAAGTAATTAACTTGTTGTTTAGGAGTTATTGTTCAGGAATTCACCATTAGAACTCATAGCATCGCTTCTTGACTATGCTGACTGAAGTGACCAACTAGGAGTTGATTTCTGCAACAAAGGTCAGCTAAACATAGATTGATGCTATGATATTCACCCTACAACTCTAAAATGCCTCACAACATTATGATAAACATGGATCTTTGGCACTTGAAGAACTGTATCATGTCTACTATCTTGAAGAAGTCACTATATCATGAAGTCATCAAGAAAGAATGTCACACACTTTAATTGAGTCCTGGCAAGAGCAGAGATAAGCCATGTGTTTGTCAACCAGAAACTAGAGACTGTTTGGAAAAAGTTTGAAGACATCAGTGGTGTATGAACAAGTGAAACCACAAAAACCTTTCCACTTCAAATTGGACATGCAAGTAAAGGTTGTCTTAATCTGAGACATCCTTCGTTGCCCTCTCACATATCATTCAATGAAAATTGGCATGGGTTTATTAATTCACTGACACAAGAAAACACATCCAGTCTCACCACTGTCATGGGATTGCTTACTGATGCCACCTTGTGCTGAAATATTTCTCTCAAAATAGCTCATCTTTCACAATCTTTAAAGTCCCCCTCCTGTCTATTCCGTGAAGCAGCTGCAGGAAATCCTAATCTATTTCTGTTAAATGATATTCTTCAGGATAATGAAACTCTCACTGGTATTGAGCAGCCTAAATTTCTGGGCATTTACCCAAATCATCAATTTGGTTTGGTAAAAAGATCTGAAGAGTTTGTCACTATGCTTTTGCTGATATACATGAACTGATTCCTTCAAAAGCTTTACAGGTCTGATGATGGGCAGATATAAGAAAATAGCTGAACAGTGGAAAGAGGTGAAATTCAAAGAGGATGACTATTTCTTCATATCAATGACATTGAATGGTGAAGCAGATTGTGAGTTGGATGAAGAGATAAATATTATTATATTATATTACTCATTGTGTAGTCTGACTTTGTACTCTAATAGGATCTTATGCCTGACATCTCTGTAGGAATGAGTCACTGTACCAAACGGAAAACTGATATGGAAGCGGAAGAGGGCAACAGATATTCACATTCAAAGTATGTTTACAGTTAACATTTCTAATATTGTTATAAACTGGTCATAGGGAACAACCTTCAAAGGTACAACATCTCATGATCTCTGAGACCATAGTTACTCCACATTCTGGCCCAATGATCATAATGGAGCAGACTCTGGTTAGACATCACTCCATTTTTAATTCCCTTTTTATTTACATCAGATTTAAATACCTTGTCTCCGAAGTTGAAAATGTGACTCCATCTCAATCACATTGCTCAAGAAATATAATAATGCATCTGGAAGAGCATAATGCTACTAAAGTAACTGAACATTTGGTTCATTAATTATTTATGGCATATTTATTAATTCCTTATATTTTATAGAACACAGTTGTGAGGCAATCAGGTGCCATTACACCAGATATAAATAGTGACAGGCAAGATGTCTCTCAAACTGCTCCAGTCTTAGCTGTCTTCACTGGCATGGCTGAACAGGAATGTAATTTGAAACACGAACAACTGTCTAATTTGCTCAGGATTTCTTCGCCTCACCTGCAGGGTTTTTAATATGGTGGAATACAAGAGTCAACAACGGCTGGAACATCATCTTTCCCATAGGCTTCAAGGTTGAACGCAGTCAATGTCACTAATTATAACTCTATTACAAGTGCAACTTCATATGCTCAAGCTACTCCAATCACAGTAGCTTCTGATTCTGCAGTGGTCAGAAAATTGAATCAAAGCTGTTCAGCCTCTAGCTTTTCGGAGAGCCTGGGCATAAATGCAGCTACATACTTTGAAAAGAATCAGATCCTTCTTGAAAAAGATGGATATTACCATTTTGCAGCCTTGAGGCTACAATATGGCTGGAATAACAATTATACAGATTCTCAATGGAAGGCAGGATCTGATCTCTACAATAGCCCCAACACTGAGATTTCTCCTATAAATTATGATATAGGCCATCCTTACCCACAGGACATGATCAAGCGGGGTACATCAAATCCGAGTCGTTAATATGCAAAAGGTTCACCGACCTCTAAAGTACTGGCTTCCGGCCACGTTTATACGATGCTTACTGCCTGAGTTGGTGGAAGAATTCGAGGCTATCAATCCTATAAATAGTAAGTTTCTATATTATCAAGTCAACCTTTGGGCTCTAATGCTTGGTTTCCTAAGTCGACGACTTACCAAGTGCGTCTGCCAACATACTTCATCATAACCCTGCAAATACTTCGGGGGAGCGTTCTCTTTCAGGAAATAGTAAGTTATTCTTGCTATTTGTTTAAGCATAATAGCTCTACTAAATACTTACCTGCATAGAGTGTGAGATAATTATAATTAACAGCAATTTGGAAGTCGAAGGAAAGATCTGTATGAAGATCCCGGAAATTATCGAGACTTCAAGTGATGAGGATGAATCTCAAATCGATAATTAATACTGAGTAATTTATTCTACAACAAATAGTGAAAGGAAAAAAGTCTGATTCATACGCCTAGTGTCTAAATATCTCAATTCTCAATTCTAGAACTGCGTTAATTTTACTCGCCTTATCATGTAATCTGTAAAACCAACCCCATTTAACTTCAAGTGATCTTGACTCTTAGTCTCTCTCCCTCCTCTCTTTCAGTCTCTTATCATTGTGCTCTAATATATGAAGGAGTTAGCAAACAAAGAATCTGGTATTGTAATCTAATACACAAATATATGACTATGGAATCTTACTAAAATATCTCGGAGTTTCATGCTCATCTCCTACCTGCACTTCACCAGTACAGGTTCGCTGTAGGGCAAATCTCTGGGGGAAATCCAACCACCCGAGGTGCAAATCTCTGGAGATGATCCGTTTGCCGTACGTAGCGCTCCACAGGCGCCAAGGACTCCCAGTTCTCAATTCCTCTCACCATCGAAGCGAGTCTACACCCCCATCCTCGATGTTCAGGTTTTTGCTAACCATAACACACCGTAATGAAAGATCTTCTCAAGGATCTCATATGGCCCTCGGATTCATCCGTCCTCGAATCTCGGAGAACGCTTCATTGACAGGATAACCATGGTTCCACACCGAGCGGGTTACTGAGAGTCTGTACTCAAATTGGCGATATTGGATTTTTCTGTAGTAGTACGTGTATTGATATTGATCGCCGTATAGGGTGTGAGCTAACCGCGAATCACGTAAACCTTTGCAGTTGTCCTCATATTTCGTCTATCTAAACGACATCTAAACGGGATATGGAGCTCTATCTTTCCCCGAGTCCTAAGGTCATTCCAGGGTGAGGAATGTCGGTAGCTCATTTTGAATTGTGGCCTAGGTAAATTTATTAATGAATGTCGCAGACACATAAGAGCTCTATATCAAGAATTATCGTCACCGTATGAAATGATGAGGGGAAATATTATCCAATATGTGGCAGCCGTATGGGAGACCTCAAGTATGTTCTTTGCTCCTCTGAATATTGATCTCCAATTCATTGATTCGAAACCTTCTAATTCCTTCACTTTTTAGATAATATATACCATCTTCTCTGAGAACATCTTCAAGTTCATTCGATGGTGATCCACCTACACAGCTCGCATCGCACATAATATCGAAGTTATTCTATACTGATTCGTACACAATATTTGAACGCCTGAGTAGCCATAGGTGGATAAAGATCGTGAGAATTTATCAAGGAATGGGCATAAGCCGTAATTCAATCTTTTTATGATTGTTTTTTGACGCGCTGATGTAATAGGAAAGAGACACCATAATATTCCATGGCACAGTTCCGTCCAAGCAATCATATGCTGAATCAAAGATAACCCCAATTCAATCAATGGACGGCTCTATTAAGTGAAAACTACGATAATCTTTCGTTTAGAAAGAGATTCAGTGGTGATACTTAATATCATCATTCCATTGGACCACAGCCTTTCTCTGAGGCCATCAAATTCATTTACCCTACGAATCTACGGCAGTACGAAAAAGCTTGCGATCTATTTTTAAGGTGGTATCTGTTGGATAAATCATGCGCAATGAACAGAATTAACATAACGCAAGGAAAGTCAGCGAAGTAGTGTTGCCGCGGCGTCACTTTGCCGTAACGGCGTTTCCTCCCCACAGACCGTTCCCGCAACGAAATCACTTGGAAACTGTGAATTTATTGATTCTATCTGACCTAAAAGTCTACTGAAAATATATTGCTTGTTCAAAAAAACTCTCAGAGAGCGTGAAATAACGAAATGCCGTTATGCCAAAGTGGCGCCACGGCAACACTACAGTGAAGTTATCTTTGTTATTTACATAGCGACGCTGAGGAGGGGGATTTTATTTAATTTTATTTATTTATTTATTAAAAATAGGAACTGGATTATTAGCGTCCTGAAATCGACGGGGGATTTCCAAGAACACGAATTATGATTATCAGCTTCACCGTTAAATTTAGTGCTAGTATGTTCGTCGCGCATGATCGAAAGATCCCTCCATCAGTAAAACATGCAATTTCTAGGTAGAACTATATAGTGTTCCTAGTCCGCGTAGCCTAGACGCCTGTTCTATGGGGGCTATCCAACGTTACATTCGCTAAAAACGGTATATAGCACTACATAGCACCAGCTACCCTTCATACTGCCTCCTAGCACGGGCGTCAAAGGGGGTCCGTGTCAACTTTCCTGATGAGTCGATTGGGTGAACGCTTTCCAATAATGTCAATTTAAGTTCTGATCTCTACATTCCACAAGGTACACCCTCTGAGCCATCCAATAGAGTGGTTTTTACACCTAGGTGCCATTGAAGAAAGCCGAATATCTTCCAAATCCTACTGCACCAGAAAAATGACCCGATAGGATGGATGTGTAAGAGCTTTGACTGAGAATACGTTAAAGAATTATCGAAGTACCAGTCAAGGATCAGTAATGGAATATTTGATATCGAACAGCGTCCGAAGTCACAGGCAAGGTTGTAATAATTTCTTGATACAAAATAATAAAAATATTCTGCATCACAGTCGGTTTAGATATGGCAGGCTCGGCTCCACGACTTTGATATGTTAGTCCGGTTAGCTTGAAGGCTCAAAGATGCAACCGCTGAGTATAGCTCAAGTTTTGTAGCCTTCCAGCATCCTCTGTCGGAAGTCGTGGGTTAAATTCCAAATCCCAATTCCCCACTTGCTGTTAACATTTTGAGGGAAATCGAAATGCATAAATAATACAACAAGCCTGCCCCTCAAATCAAAAAGTCAGGAAGATATGCAGGGTCCTCCATTCTATCTTCGGTTAATATATTGTACAAGCTGCAGGCTGTCTCGAGATTAGGTTTACTCCATGAAAAATCTCGCTTTATCGAAGGAATATCGAAATAGGGTAGTAAACGTAATACCCAGACGGTAGTTCTAACCCATAAATAGTGAAGGGCCAGAAAAAAACCGCCAAGGACTCAATACAGGCAGTCTGTATCACGTCCCTATTAGGCCAAATGACCTCGGTGAAAAGTTCGACCAAATAGGGGTCGCAATCGAGGAAGGTTCGCACAAGGTTCGTCAGCACATGGACCCTTCACAGAGCGCTAAATTTACCCGTCGTAACCTTCGTCTACCTTCAGTTCATTTTCCCTTTGCTATAACTATATCTTCTTTCATGTTACTTGTACCTTCTATAACCTTTTATAACCTATTACGTAGCCGCGTGTAGCAGTTTGTAGCACTGTAACACCGTCAGATGTAGGCCTCTAGCGCAGCACTTTATAGCGCAAAACCTAACAATGTCACGCGCTGCTATACTTAGCATCACCGACCATTACCTTTCGGTCACCGACCCTAATCAACCGGTCGACACTTTAAGCTGGGCCACCTCCACTGCACCGATTTATACAAATAGGGGCTCTAAATTAGCGCATTGACGAGTAGAGTACGCTAAAATTGTTCGCTCAGTAGTAGAGTTAATACCCCACGAGATATAGGTGTTTTTCCGGTGAGAGTATTCAAATTTGAGAATGGTGTTTTATTTTCGACATATTGCGATTCAGATGGATTGATAACAATTATAATTATGATTTTGAATATATATAAACGCCTTAAACGGTTTCAAGCCCCAATAAAAGCATGCAATTCTGTTCAATCAATAAATGTTCCTTTCAGCCATATGCTTACCTTAATGAATTTCTCTCCAGTCCCAAATGATATATCATAGAGTAATATATAATTTTTTTTGTAGTATATCTATGATAATTCATCGGTTTATTACATATGTAACTGTGTAGTAGGGAGCTATTATAATCCACTAGGTTTTGGGAGGGGAAAATGTATACACCTATTCAATTTTC
The DNA here is from genome assembly GCA_000827215.1 of Sphaerobolus stellatus SS14. Lineage (NCBI taxonomy): Eukaryota > Fungi > Basidiomycota > Agaricomycetes > Geastrales > Sphaerobolaceae > Sphaerobolus > Sphaerobolus stellatus. The sequence continues at coordinate 395,983 of KN837098.1, read as the reverse complement.
AGTGAAGAATATACTTGTTGGAGATCAAATTGTACTTACTGTAGGAGACTCATAGTGATGACTTCTTTCTGAGGAATGAAATGGGGTTGCTGGTGTGGGACCAGAAGGATTCGGTGTTGGAATAGTCACCATGCGAAGGGGCCATATTTGGAATGGACACTTTCCCTCGAGAATTAGTCTCAAGGACCACTCCCCGGTTGTGTCCACAAGCAATGAGAGAGATGTTTCAAGAGGCAAAGGTACTGAAGTGAGTTATAATGCTTCATAGAGACTCTGGGAGTGATAACCAAGAGTTGCTGCAATTGAATGACAAAATTGTAGAATTTGCTCAGGCCCCATTAATGTGGAACTTAATGTCTTTCTGGATGGCTCTCGTCCAGCGAGGAACTCCTGTGCGAAAAAGATAGTAAAAAAGTCCACAATCAAATTTGTTGGATTGCAGAAGATAGTCGATGCGCTACTGAAGTGTCAAAAAATTAAGACATACAAAATATGTAAACACTTACCCCAGTATTAGTGTAGGCTTCACGGTTTTCAGTCCATTCATCAGGAAATTCAACGCCGCATTGATTGAAATTGAACTGCAAAAAATAATCCACTTTCTGTGTGAATTCAAAAACTGTCAGGCCTGCGACGTTTAACTAATCATATATTTCGTACCTTTAGGATAGTGCGACGAGTAGCATTCATCGAATATAATCTATCATAGATCCTAATTTTTATTCAAGGAAGAACATTCCAATACATATCCAATGAGCGTTATAAATATTCCTGAATAGCCGTGAATAAAGAAATACCTTGGTAATCCATAATTTTCGCTTTTCGGCAGAAGGCCGGAAAGGTTGTGATGGTCTCTGTGTATCTATCTGCTTCGTGATACCAGTATTGACAATATGGTAGCGTTTGGAGGACTGAGCCTGTCCACATAGCCACAGATAACAATTGATGATTTCTTCGTTGAGCCACTCCTCTGGGTTTAGGCAGAAAAGCATATCATGCCTAAACTCGCATTTGGTGTATATAAACTTGAACCGTCAATTTATTCAGATAATTTAATACCTGGTTAGCATTTGGGTCCTAAGAAATAGTCAGCAATAATATCTTGCACGTCCTATGAAATACACACCTTCAGAATATCCCAGGGATATTTCATAGTAGCCATAAACTCCTTCAGAGATGTGTGATCCACAGTAACCACAGCAGCCTGGGCATTTGGAGTCGTCGCAAACAGTGGTACTTGCGTAACTTCAGCCTGCACACCTGTTTGTGGCTGTATAATGTTCGCTTTTTCTGGTTGAGATTTGGCTATACCCTCGACCTGCGATGCAATATAAAAATACCATGTTATCATACTGCATCTTTAATTAAGATAGAGAGACGGCTAGTGCTCACAATTTTCTGGATAATGGGATCGATTGTGAAGGTTGTTCTCCCAGTGCATTAATTCTCATCTTCTTTATCTCTATTAATATTTCCCATGAAGTTACATAGTACCTCCTTCGAGATTCCACACTCGTCGCCAGCATATGCAGAGTATAATTCTGATAGCTAGAACATTAAATTGGATGGTGTAAGCTTCCATAGTGCTAGTGAGCCAGTGACATCCACGTCGAAGATAGCACCCAATGCTGTTAAAACAGCCCAGAACCCGCATGAAAGCCAGTCAGTCTGAAAACCTGTGTTCATAATTTCGCGCTATATTCAGTGATAACTGGACATTTCGTAAATAAATTAAAGGTTACAACTCACCTTGACTCTGGCCTTCGGACCAACCCTCTTTATCTTGAGTGATACACTGTTGGTGTTTGAAATCAACATTTTTGAGTGTAGTATTCAGGCTGTCGTATATATTGCATGATATTGGGATCGTTAACAGCAAGTAAGAGACTAGTATCCAGTGGCCATCTGTCAATCCAAGAAAAACAGATTCATAAGGCTGTCGTATATATTGCATGATATTGGGATTGTTAACAGCAAGTAAGAGACTAGTATCCAGTGGCCATCTGTCAATCCAAGAAAAACAGATTCATATATCGATGCTCTTCATGGAGTGACAGGAAATCACGAGTTATGATTGAATTGAACATCCAGATGTGTATTTGAGGCTTGAAAGTTAAACTGCACAATACCATTGCCTGCCAATCCTAAGTTGAATCTTACAACTCACCCACACCATGATATTCCTGCATTCAAAGATGATGTATTATGTAGTAATACCTAATATGCATAAAAGATTTGAGTATAGACCAGAAATTTTGAGAATAAGAATAATAATGTAGAAAGAAAGTGAAATCTACCTATGTGTAATCCTGGTCAACCAGTATTCCACGCTAACCATTATATTGTTCTCGGCTTTCCTTATATTACCAATGGACTACTTACATAAGCACCGAACCTGTAACCCATACTCCGTACACATGTAGACTGTCCTCGTTCTCGACATATACACAGTGGTCCTGTTAACTTGTGTGACCGCTCAGTGAGGCTTAATGACGACAGCCTTTCACCATGCAAGTGAGAAAAGCTGGCGAAAGATCATCGATTTGTAGACTCACCTAAGCTCTTTGCTATAATATAAGAATTTCCCTCGCCTCTCCTGGTACATCTCTTTTTCAAATGATCTATGATTTGTCCACATCGGTGAAGTGGTTGGGGCTGGGCATAAACTGGTGACCGAAAGCCTCCATGAGCATGTGAACAACACTGGTGAAAGATTATGAGTTTGCGGGCTTACCTTAGTCCTCTACTACTATCTGACAATTTCCCCGACCTCGCCTAGTATAGATCTTTCGAATGAGCTAGGATTAAGCCAAAACGACGAAGTGGTTAGGGCTGAGCGTAAACTGGTGACCGGAAGCCTCCATGAGCGTGTCCAAAAGCCTTCGATTGCGCAGCCGATCGGCCCTACACGTGTTACCAAAATGGTACAGTGCGTGACCGAAAGGTTACGGCAGGTGACCATATTAGATCATGCATACATTATTAGTATAAGCTACTAAAAGATTACACATGAGTACTACGGTGAAGTATCAAGATGGATGATAGGGCGGGCAATAATATTTGGGAAGATAATGAGAAGGTGACTGAACTTTTACAAGGCTGGGATGAAGATTAAGTGAGGTCAAGGAAGCTTATACGAACCTTCATCGGTAATGGAAGGAAGGTTCCCTAATGTTACTGAGCACTCATAGAGAAGATTATTGAATGTTCACAGTAGACTATAAATAGTATGGCAGGGGCTGCGAAGGTTCAGCTTGTAATTGGACACCTTGGGCCTATTAGGGGGTAGGTAGGTGACAGCCTGGTGTGCAAGGACTATAAATGAATATAGCCGAAATATCGAAATATCTATACAGTCAGCCAGTGTCCTTATATCTATTGCAATTACTCAGAGAAATGTCACAAAAATCGAAAATGCCTGGTCAGTTATGATGACCTCTCCAGGCATTGTCAGGCACTGGCCAGGATAAAGCCCATCTTGGCCAGGCCTGGCCAAGTCCTGGCCAACTGCACTTTGACCTGATCATGTCCTGGTCAGTCCTGGCCAACTGCACTTTGACCTGATCATGTCCTGGCCAGGACTGGCCAGTCCTGACCAACTGCACATTGACCTGATCATGTCCTGGCCAGTCCTGACTGACAACCAGAAGCTTCATTCTGGAAACTCCTAGAAAATCAAATAAATTCATAAAATTAAAATCAAAAATATGGAATAAACATTTTTGGTTCCCACAGTCTTACAAAAATAAACCACCACGGTTTTGAAGATGATAGCACTGGACAGTTGTTATTGTCACACACATTAACTAATGGGTGCACTTGCTGTTGCACCATTGCTGCTCATTGTCCTGCCTCCTCCCATGCCTTGCTCACTTTGTCAGACACCATTGAAAATC
>KN837098.1:349309-383946 GCA_000827215.1 Sphaerobolus stellatus SS14 | reverse complement strand
ATACCGACGGCAGCGGCAAACTGGACAAGATCGGCGGCGGTGACCGGGTGCGCTGCCAAGAAGGGAAGTTGACCATTGACACCATCTGCGATACCGGCATTTTCTGCACGATTCGCCTCGACATCGGGGAAGACTAGCACTGAACCGTCGGCTCCTCCACCGGAGAAAATGCCTTTAGCTTGCATCTCTTGGGAGAAAGCAACCGAGTCGTCTACAAGGGAATAAGTGATAATAAGACTTTAAATGTGTTCAGGGACGTACGGAAAATAAGACGGACGGCCTGGTGAGCGTCTTCACCGCAAACACCTTGGAACCTGTAAAACAGAACTAATTAGAGCAAGAACAACATAATAGGAAAACAGATCGCACAAGTTATCCAGCAGGTCCTCGCGCAAAGCGAAGAAAGGACAGCAAGCGGAATTAGGGGCTATATTGCCATCGGGGCAGGTTACGCTCTCTGTGGTCGTGGAAGGTACTGCGACGACGAGTGTGGCGAGGGAAGCGAAGATGGCTAATGTTTTGAAGACCATGGAAGCGATGTCAGCTCGAGGGACTGATGAAGAGACTCTGCTGTTTTACTTCCCCTTTTATACATCTTTTTCAAAAGAAAAGAAAACCTTACAGAGAACCCAAAATATCAGTGTTTGAGATTCATTGGCGGTGAACACAGTGGTTCGCTTGCAAGTGAAAGTCAAAGGTGGACGGAGCCATTCATCAGTCTCACTAAGGGAAAAACGGCACAGCTCTGCATAAATCAGGATAGACGATTGGGCAGCCAATATTTGCAAAATATATTGTATGAGAATATTTGTATTCATTTAACCAGTCCGACGAAGAGACAGCTGTTGAGAATAGTTTGTAAGGTCATGCCGATCAAGCAGTACTTCTTCGAATTTCGAATCCACTTTTGGCAGCCAACCTGGTCGATCTTCTCTGCCTGCCAATTGTCATATTTATCCCTTGTTATTTGTTGGTGGATGAATTGCGTGGAGGTCTCTCCAGTCGAAAAAGACTATCGGGCTAACTTGCCTGACATCTGCTTCAAAAATAGTCGGAAATATCGAAGCGAACTAATAGAGATACCGTTGGTTCGGGCAGGAAACGACTCCATGGGAGAATTCAAAATTTGGAACAGCGGGTGCTGATTCCTCCCAAGGTTCCCAATCCAAAACAGTGGATTGGGTAGCTACCATACTCTCGAAGTTCGGAAACTTTTAACTAAATTCGATTGCCTATCTCTTGTAACCAATCGATCGAATGAGGCGACAAGAACCTCCCACTGTTCGTGTCTCTAAAATAACTCAGCACGGACCTTTCCATATTTGATTGGTCGAGTGGTGTACAGGACGACGTTTATAGAGACATATAGGGTAAAAATAGTCGACTTAGTGTTACGGCCGGCCGGCGACCCAAAATAAGGAAACTCGTAAGCCAAAAGCATGTGTTTCCTACAGGTGTCATGAGAAAGCATGAAACTATTGCGTGCTGCAGAATTAAACGTAAAAGAAGAAAGATACGGTCAGGCAGTCAAGGAGGCGTAGATTCGATAGAGCGTGTGTCTCATTGGTCGCCACCTTCGAACTTTTCGCTTGCTCTTTCCCCTTTGGGTGATTATGAATGGGAGATATTCACAACTAAACAGTGTACGATGAAAATGGGTTATTTTAACTAATTGATAGGAGTGTTCCGGCTGCGGTACTTGACATAACACAGGTAGGTTGACTTTATTATGGTAAGTGAGCTGAGCAAACTACTTTACAACCCAGTTATTTCTCGATGTGATTGCATATACACACCCATCCATATAAGTAGCCTTAATATAACAAGATACTTATACTTCAAGAAAGACCACGAAGGAACAGTTTTCTACGCTAAGCTCATTAAATAACAACAACAACCCTTAATAATCGCAAGAATCCCAGATTTGATCAACAATTAGAGAAAGGGCAGAAATATAGATCGTTGCCCGAATTGGACATATACCAGTGGGAAAGAGATGTGAGAACGTAGAAACCCTGTAAACCTCATCACCCTGTAATTCAGGTCCTCACGTATCGGTCCCTCGGATCGGTTCTTTGCGTGGGAGGCCGTCGATTCCGTTCGCATTTATTCTAAATCTGCAGCGTTTCGGGGTAGTTTCAGACTTAGATTGTGATTGGATTGATAAAATCGCCGTCGTCAAGCAATGTATTATTATTTCTTTTTATCCTGCCGAGCGAAATGAGCCGGAGTGAATCAGCTGTGACGGAGCCTAGAGTATATCCACTCATTGCTATACAACTGACCTTTCCTGAAAACATACGGTTCATTGAATGTTGAAAAAAAAGGAACTGAACTACATTAGGAAACCTGGAAGTATACATAAACTATATAGCGCTATCATAGCTTTTATAGTGTCCTATAGCGTTCGTAGAACGAGCGTTTATGTTAGGAATGCTATATAGCGTGATATAGTTTATGTACAACTTGCCAGGTTTCCTTATATAACTTTCAATTTTTCGTTGGCAAGGCTAAAAATCCTCCGGAACATCGTTAATCTTCCACGTTTGGACTACAGAAATATTCTTCAAAAATGAATAGAAATAAGAGTCCGTTATGGGGGAAAGGTTGTAATTGACAGGTCCTCCTGATTGGAATTCTTTGGTATGAAGTCAGAAGAATGGCTGGTCGAACGGCGTTACTTCAAATCCCGATATTCTTCGAGATATCCGTAAGTTAATCGGATTGCGAGGAGTTAATCAGCTGGTGGGTCAGACTCTGAAAGTATGGCGCGAAAGTAAATCCAGTAGGAGCAGATAGGCAAATTTATTCCTACAAAACTAACGTTCAGTATCCGCGTAGTGCAATCTTCCGCACCAATAATTCCATGTGCCATGTAATATGAATCGAGTATAAAGTAGGAACAACCGTCATCCTTTCAACGAACCAACATCTTGTATGAAAATGCCTCTAGCTCAAAGAACACGGTTATGCATAAATACATGATCTTAAATCGAGAATGGAGAGCAAGGCAAGCCGCGAAATGAGTACGAAATATTCACCAAGTCTAAGTTTCACGTCCATTGACCCGGAGACCTTGATTTGAATTCCCCACGGTGGATGGGAAAATACTAATAGAGATCTTTCAGTTAATATCTCGAGAATCAGTACACAGGTGGTTATGGGTAACCTAAGCGCAATAGAACGACTATATCATATTGATAAAGACAGAAAGAACCACACACGCACACACACACACACACACACACACACACACACACACACACACACACACACACACACACACACACACACACACAGAGAGAGAGAGAGAGAGAGAGAGAAAGAATATTGAGTTGAAGTCATAATACCATTGTATCTAAATTTCTCCCCTTTTTTCTATCTTTCGAATGACATGGTCACATGGTTAGCTCTATGTTCAAGCTTTTCCAGGAGTTTTTCGAGGGCTAACAGAGGCAATGAGTATGAAAGACGAGGCTCGGACTGTTAGATTAGACTTAGGAAAGGAAGAAGCATGGTGGAGGTAATTCCAAGTAATTTTACTGGCCAATCCTCTTGAAACTCTCGAGCCAGATATTGTAAGGGCGACTATCCGTGCAGCCTCGCAAAAAATTAGACAGCTTGATATAAACATTCAGCCATGATAATATATTATAGCACCTTCAGGTGACATTGGAGTGTGATACCTCCTGAATTCTGCTGATAATTGTTCCGACAAATGTCATCACCGGCTGAATGGATATAAGATACCATGGACTTAGCTCAGACAATCATCGAGCACTGGGTTTGTTACTCACCCATTAAAAGAAATACGACGGCGATATACTCGACGGCAGTGGAGTAAATGATCAATGATTCGAAGAAGAAAAAAGTCTCCATCAGTTAAGACCGTTTGAGCACATGCTAATAGTGTTGTGCATGGGATCCATTCTTGACATGGAAAATTTAGAGTATTAGCATCCGCAAGGCGCAATAATATCTTTGTAATATGGCTGAGCAGGCTCCGCGTTACCATGAAGTCCAACTAGTCATGTATCCCAACATTGTGCCATCGAGGAAATCTTTCAGCGGTACACAAACCGCACAAGAATAAAATTCTGAAATCCCATAATATTCTCGGAGGCAACCACTGGTGCTCCTTCGCTCGATGTCAAAAGCAGGTTGTCAAGCAGGCGAACTTGAAGCAGAAAGCGTGATCCGGGCACTTGACGAAACCCCCCGCCGCTCACGCCAGTCCTGCCAATGCCAAATTCAATTATAAACAGGTCGAAAACGAGACAGTAGTGAGAAATTATCATAAATATACCGATCTATATATGGAGATAGGCAATGCCTATGTATTTCGAACTCCGATGTGCACTTTCCCATGCGCCAAAATGTACCCTCCAGCTGGTCACAGGCAGATAAAATCAGCCGCAACAGATGAAAATTACATCTATTAATGAAAGCGAGACGTTTTATCGATTTATAATTGGTGTATTAGATGGATTTTGAAATTAGTTAAAATTGCCCGAGATACAGGAACTAGCTATGTCCGCAAATGCAATTTTTTAGAATGCAGGTAATACACAGTAATGAAATACTATTATCGATAGACTGGATATGTTACTCTGAGCAAAATGAGTGAGTAGCCATTGTAATGCCACCGTCGATGCATGCAGGTAAAAGGCTTGTGACACAAGCGTGACATACAGCCGTGAGAAAGAAAATAATTCATTAGGCCGTAATATGTTTATCATATAGTTATACTTTTGTCGTTGCAGGTATATACTACATACTAAAGCTCTTAAAATTTTCTAGAAGGGATATTCTAAGTTTGAGTTCCGTTTTGCCTGAAAACGGTGATTTGCCATGGACTCATGGTAACTGCCTTAAGAGTAACATATCCAGTCTATCGATAATAGTATTTCATTACTGTGTATTACCTGCATTCTAAAAAATTGCATTTGCGGACATAGCTAGTTCCTGTATCTCGGGCAATTTTAACTAATTTCAAAATCCATCTAATACACCAATTATAAATCGATAAAACGTCTCGCTTTCATTAATAGATGTAATTTTCATCTGTTGCGGCTGATTTTATCTGCCTGTGACCAGCTGGAGGGTACATTTTGGCGCATGGGAAAGTGCACATCGGAGTTCGAAATACATAGGCATTATCATACCCTCTCTCTAGTCAATATATTCTGCCATCTTTATTCGTAAGTACTCTTTTCAAAGCCTTCTGATTCGTCCACTTGCCGTTGTGAGAAGAATATATCTAACAAGTCGGGTCCTGCGCTTCGCTCCGGGTATGAATTCTTGTAATTCAGGTACTGAATATTAGTGCAGAAGTATAGAAGTATCGATTCCAAGGGGAAATAATAAAACGAGGAAACCGCCCGACAAAAGGCGGATAAATGAAGAGGACACCAACATCTACTTATAGCTAAGCTACTTTGGGTTTTATAATCGAGGATACAGACAATCGGTGAGAATAACATGAACGGCTATACGGAAGGCAAAAAGTAAGTATGATCACGGCTATCCAGAAAACGGAGAGTACATATCAGTAGGCTAGGAAGGTTCAATGCAGAGACCGTCGTAAATCATGTGAGTAATTCTCACCTAAGCACGGCTTTTCGTTTGTTTTTAGTAAATATTTCGGGTAATTTCCTTGACTAATTTGCGCCGACTGTATCACGGAGCGGCCTCCTGCGCAGGTTCTAACGAATAATATTCCGCCTGGCATGATCATGTGAATGGGACTCTAAACACTTTCCGGTGATCTCATTGTATTATACTGGGATAAAGAAAATTCACCGTTCACTACTTACATAATACTACCGCGTTCTTTTCCAGGCGTTGCCGGTAAGCTACCGACATAATGCCTTAGTTAAGTTAGTGGCCGGAACTCACGTGATCTATAAGTCTCCCTTCATCCCAATTGCTGCAGAGTATATAACGTGGAAGAAAAGAAGAATTACACAAGCAAAAAAATCCCAATAAAATCAGGCCGATTGCCTAAAAAGGGCAGTTTCGTAGAGCCTTCAGAGTACTAGTTATGAATAGGAACACCATGATTGATTCACATCTCGCGGCATATAGAAAGAAAGCTGTGCCCTTTATACTCGGGAACTAAGGACCCGAGTAATATTTCATGGCGTCACTAACTCTGGGGCAACAAATTGTGATACTATTTCGAAAGAAACCAAGCGGATCAGCGGAGGAATTTAAGGTTCAGGCAAGCCCCTTTCTCTGGGCACTAGCCATGATAGAGTAATCATACTGGGATCATCATGAGCTGCGCCTGGCTATCTGGAATATTGTCCATAAGACAAAAGGAATGTCTTCTAAATTCTCCATGACTTTCCGGATAAATGATACAGAACGATAGAGATATGTCATACACTATTTATCGTGGTCCTCGTTGACTAGAATTCAATATCTTTGCTCATTGTGCAAGATATCGCTCTCACACGGAGGATCGTACGCTGAGATATGCATTTGGCTATATCATGACTTTGCAATAAATAACATATGAGTAAATCGGAGCTCAAAGAGATCCCCAATGTCGATCATTTCAGAACCAATCAATAATATTCCTTCCCCAGAAAAATTAAGATATAGCTATTCCTTGCTGCTATCGTTTTTTTGTGAGGGATTTCGAAGCTGCTTCCCGAGGAGAGATGCGGAGAACTGGAATATTTAGTGCACGGGATGGCTCCCTTTACCGAGAGAAAAATGATATTTAGGGGTCTAAAAGAATTATCCCGCAATGCAAGATGTAGGATTCAGATTCCAAACACGAACAGATACATAGACACCCACAGTGCAGTAAGGATGGAAGCCTGGCGTCGATTAGGCTCACTGAACGGTCGCACAAGCGTTGATAGGACCGTTGTATATTCGTCGAGAACAGAAGACGGGGATATGGTTCGGGTTACAGGATGACTATCGTTATGTAATATATAGTAAGGTTTATAGCTACTGGCAAAAGACGCCGAGAAGCCGACAATGATAATGGTGCATGCGGAATACTGGGGGACCAGGATTACAAAGGAGCTAGAATCTCATGAACGAATGGCCCCCAATAGATATCCCGTTGCGAGGGAATTGCCTGATTTTGTCGCTTACAGTCCAATTTACTGACGAGAAGAAATACATTGGAGTATCGATTCGAGGAAATACTGACTCAAATAACAGAATACATTGACCAGACGATTCTCTTATGAGTCCGCAATTAATCGGCGTCATATCTGGTATATAGTGTCTCAAAAGGTTTGGGATATTTTCCGTATGAAGTGTTCTGTCTTCACATATTTGTTAAGGATGCAAGAGACGAGGAATAAACCTGGAGAATCCTTGCCATCCATACTTTGTATCTTCGTTTAAAGAAACATCATTTAATTGTCTGTATTCATCCAAAAGAGCACAGTCTATTAACACTAGGATACCGTACATTCTCCTCCGAGTAAGGTTAAATCATAACACCAAACGGTAATTTAACCAGCAGCCATGCAACACTGGGATCAATACATATATCAATAAAGCACCATATCATATTGATTCATGTGTTATATTTGATGAAATTATGAACCGCCAGAAATCCAAGGCTGCTTAGGAGCTCCAAGATGACCAAAGACCACAATGCAATTCTTTGCATAAGTCTAAACAGAAAAAGAAGAGCGATAAGCTTGAATGTCAGTGAGTTATTTGATGTTAAGAGAAATGCACCCCTCATACAGTGTAGCAGATATAGCCTGATCGCCAATGGGTTTCCTCTGGCGCATCGGTCATCTTAGGACTGCCAATGCATGGATCGACCTATGCGGAAGGAAATCTTTGGCACGGTGTCATCTATCTTATGAGCTAAGAGAAACGAAACACCGATCTTGGAAATAATGATAGCTTGACCTCGAAAAGCGTGGAACTTGAAGCCTACCACTTGGTCTAAGCGCAATTCAATTTTGAGATTGAAAATGGTATTAACTCACCGAGCATAACCCCCTGACTATGGCAGGGTGAGTACTAGAAGGAACAGGGCAGGGCGAATATGATATTTTTTTAAATAGAAAACCACAAGGAAACCAGCCAATCCTTGTTTCTATAGTTTTGACTGCCAATACGAGGATAAATGGTAACACAGGTATCATTACCTTGAGTCCATCGAAGGAATACATGGTAAGCAAGGATGATACCTTATTTCCGTCAGAGGAAGATTTAACCCCAACTTCAAAGGTCGAATGGGAATTCGATGAGCAGCCTAGCGTGATTATATCGAGACTCACCCATACACCATCGATATACACTGCTTTGATGTATAATGAATGAGGATTGCTGTAGGAGCTCCGAATTGCTGACCAGATAGGCGAAACACGACCAATAAAGGAAGATAGTCCGACAAGCTAAGGAGATGTACAACCTCTCGACACCTTCGATATCTACCACAGGGCTGTAGAACGTAGCCAAGAACTGAAATACAGTGGATTCATAAAGAGACCCAGTGTGATGTACTAAATGCGGTCAGCAAAAGCACAGAAATAAAGAAGGGACGAGAGTAGCGACTACATGTAAGGCAGAGGAACATCCGTGTAGAACCGGGCATATCCGTACGAATGTGATGCGGATATTTTCTTGTGGACACTTTTCGCACCCTGGATGTTGACTCGGGGATGAAACGACAGGAGCGGGCATCGCCGCAGTGGAAAGAAACGGGTTTGTGAGAAGCCAATGGAATAAAATAATCTGCGGGAAGAAATCAAGCTGTCGTGACAATGAGGAATGCGATTTGAGAGTCTTTAAAATGCACACTCAAAGCCTGGAGTCCACGTCATCTACACCGTCGCCGGCAAAGTATCATACTCTTAGGAAAAGCATTACAGCACGTCTCGAGGAGATTGATGACCTTGACTTGACGTGTCATTGATGAGGCACGGCGCTTGCACCTGCTGACTAATGAAACTACAGTTGTAGTCATACGAGACCAGGCTAAGATGGGGGGATCCTCATCAAAAGTATGTATGCAATTTAAAAGTAGCAATATAGCCATTATAATCCTTGTCCCGTAATCAACTCACAATGATTACTTATGGTCTCCTAATTCCCTCGATTAATAATACGGAAATGCACACAATATTCTGTGTGTCTCCCTTGGTAATTAAAATTGAGGGAAGGGATCATACACCATTGGGAGATAATCACCATGGGAAGTTTGCAATACCATTGCAAGAGACAGCTATATAATTTTTGAGAACGCAAGGCTCAGGACTTGCGCGGTCGTTATACTTACTTATCTCCCGATAACATTTGCAGAAATAACCAACAACTAACTGTTCAGGTTATGAGTAACCTCATTATAGCATTCGGTAATATGATTTGCATGTCATTGGGAGATAATTAAAGACAATGAGATTCTCGCCATAGTGAAATGACTAAAAGGCTTCGCTGATTCGTGGTAGAAAAATAAAATAAAATCTTTTATATATCTTCCATCTGGTCGAGGGCGCAAATTGATCAGGCAAATAGCTTACATCATAATCAAGGTATGACTTGGGCAAGCGGGAACCTTGCTTCCTATGCCTGGTTCTCCCAGATACGTCAACGAAAAGATGGAAGAAATCGTAAATGAGGAAATGAACTGAGGACTATTGGAAAACATTTCATCAGATAATTGACTGATACAATGATTGAACAGTGTTCATGCACGTAGTAAGGACATATTGGAAAGCCTCTACCTGGAGTAAAAGACAGATACAAAATACCAGAGATCGAACGTGGCATAAAAAGCATGCCATCATTAAATGCGCACAAGATATCCACGAAATTCCTCAGAAGTGAGATACATAGTATTAGTGTGCTCTAATGGCAAGAGAAAAGGAATATAATACACTAAAATTACACTAAATTCATTGGAGTCACCCCTTATTCTAGCTGATCAATTTTGAACTTCGTCTGACTCTGCATTAAAGCCACATACTTCATATATATACCTCAGAACGTCTTTTTGTCGGTGGTATATATATTCTGCTCTATAAAGGGTCTTTATTACACGCGGTGGATATTTAACACCCAGCGAATAGGGTTGAAGTATCATTAAAGATGTAATGCCAGACAGACAAGTTGACCAATAAAAACGGGGGCCTTCCACAAAACCTGACTTGTCGACAATGGGATTTTCGATGAAAAGGTAAGTATCGGAGGTATTTCGGCTTCTTTGATCTCCATGCGGAAGCCCTATATCAACTCTCCATAAAAATAGATCACCAATTAACAAACTGAAATATTCATGTTAACTTTACTCTCAATCACAGACAACGGTAGGGCCAGTAGCAATGAAATGAACGTTCGCAGAATTCAAAAATTAATTCAGAGGCATAATTAAGCCTGAGGGATCTAATTGATAGCAACAAGTGCGACATCACAGGGGCAAGGGTAAGTGCTCATTCAATGAGATCAAGCTGCATGATTAAAATACAAGCAACCATAGAATTTCAAGAATCGTCTATTGACCTCGGGCTAACTATTCTAGCTAGTATATGAATAGAGACCTCTGTCATACTATGGAGCAGGAGACGGACATCTAAGTGCCTTGCAGCTGTCTAAGTCTTTGAGATTACACAGAATATCAATGACTATCAACTATTATAGGACGGAGGCAAAGGCATGTGGAACGTTCCGTGATATACCATTAGTCTCACCCGCTATCCGAGATTCAATGCGTCTTCGTAACTGCGAAGCGCAGGTCAAGGAGGCGAAAACTTGCGAGACCAGTTGGTGACATCATCTCTTCTCGAATCGATAAAATGAGGTTGATAGGATATCTTGAAAGGAAACACAATCACTTCCGCTATATTGGAGCATCTCAATGTTACCGAAGGACAAGAGGAATAAGACCAATTTAAAATCTTAACAGTCGAAGCCGCAGCTCCGCTACTGCGTGAATTCGGTGATATCGCCCTGTGCACTGCATAGCACTGTAGCTAACCCGGAATATTCGAAATCTCCAAGCAAAACATTACTCAAAAAGTCGTACTATACTATCAAATGAAATAGATTAGCCTCTGATAGATTTATTCAGAGAGGAAATACTATATGAACTACAATGCATCACCAGTGGAAATTCCGAGTGGTTACCCACAAAGATAAAGACGAGATATCAGAGGCAGTGGAATCGAGTGAATTCGGAAGGTCCCCACTGGATAAGGTATATGCCTGAGATTAGAGTATTTTACTTGTTTATCCAAGAGATGATAAGCCCACCTGGAAGATTACTATAAAGGTCGACTGTTCTTTTTAGCAGCCTCAAGATAAAATTGCTATATTTCATGACGAAAATGTTGGACAGCGAATGATGTACTAATAGAAAAGAAATTGCTCTATGGAACAAAAGCGAAATGTGCACTTATAGTCTTGGGTCCATCGCCCAGCCTTGGAGTTCAGCTATCCAGGCATTTTGAAAGCAAGCAAGCAAGAACTGTAAACCTGAATGATGCTGAAAGGAGATTTCAAGAGGCATCCCGAATAACATATTTCTACTAGACATGAAAATATTTTCTGCCACCTCTACATCTTTCTCCGGACAGTAGGAGAGTTATTAAACTGGTTGATGTATGCCGGCAAATGGAAAAGTACAATATGGGAAGAAAGGTGCCCGAAAATCCTCTTAACTCGAAACCTAGCACTGAAGCAAATACATGGGCGCCGGCACGGCTGTCTCCAAACATTGACACAAAAATCTCTTGTCCAAATAAATCCAAATTTATGGCACATATTATCACCATGAGGTGTGGTAAGAAGGATTAGACAGTCGATATGGGTCTATATAACGAGTGCTTGATGTCAGAATTAATGCCCACGATGGCCATTTACTCACAACATTGGTCGTGATGGGGAAAGATCTCCGCCAGTTTCGATAACCCCCGACTACAGGTTCTGCAGCTAAGCTGGGTTCAGACTGCCCTTTGAGAGAGTGAGACCTGTAGCGGAATCCCCATCGAATCCAAGTCTTTGCGGGGGGAAAGGAGTAATCTAGCAATTACTTATTATTATTTTATCCTCAAACTCCTTGCGTTTTCCCTCAGTGCTTGATATAAAGGTATAGAAATACACACGCTTTGGGGCATTGAGGGAAATCAGGTGTCGTTTAGAGATAATAAATTAGATTTATAGATCATTAATACAGAGGTCGTGAGCGGAATAATAATCTCTTGTTCCGATATGTATAGAAAGCAAAGGAAGACGGATGTATGTACAGCGATGGGAAAGATCAATTCTGTCCATCGACCCAATATCACCGAGTCACAGTTCTCGAGCTAACGATCATATCATAATAGCTCTTACTAGTGGCATGAATGAGGAATGAAACTTCAGAGAGCGTGAAAGGATACCAAGCGGTATTGCTATGCAGGTGAAGAGCCCGATGCATACCATGGAGTGACACGAATTGTCATTCGAAACTGCCATGAGAAGTATTTAATTTCAGGCAACGGAAATAATTAGAATTTAAAGTAGAGGAATATAGGGAAGGATTCCACCATGCGGGTCATGCGCATTTGAAGTAAGGTGTATACAACCTTCAGAATTAATGTGACCCCACATCGCGGTAACGATGACCCTATAATCTGATCTGCATAATATTCTACCTGGATGTAAGCAACATAAATCCAATAAAAAGTTATGGTGGTTTACTCACAACATTGATAACGATATAGACGGACCTCCGCCATGCTTAAAACTTTCAATGTACAGTTGCAGGTCCTGCAGCTAAGCCGGTTTCAGACTGCGCTTTGGCATCTTGAGACCTGTTCGTACTGTTAGATGGCGGGATCCTAAGTGAATATAAGTATGTTCGGTTCAAAAGTAGCAATGTGGAAATGATAATTTTTTATTATTATCCTCCAACGAATTTTCTTTTCTCCTCAGCGCATGGGATAATGTGTAATGACGCACACGCTCTGGGACATTGAGGGAAATCGAGCATCATTGAGAGATAATACATTAGACTTATTGAGTATTACTCCAGAGGGCGTGGATGGAAGATTAGTCTCTCGCTCCGATATCCATAGAAATCAAAGGAAGACCGATAAAAATAGAGAGGTATGTAGAGAGATGGGAAAGACCAATTCTGTCTATCCACCCAATATATCAGCGAGGCACAGTTTCTGAGCTATCATGATCCTTGACACATGATATTAGCTCTTACCAATGCCAAAAATGATAAATAAACCCCCTGAAAGCGTCAAACAAGATTGTGAACGTTTATTTTATTGAGGAGAAGAGCTTGAAACATATCATAGAGTGATGTGAAATGTCATTTGATGCTGCCCCGAGGAGTGTTTATTATCATACAATGAGAATAATTAGAAATTATGATCAGAGTTGAGCATTATAGGGAAGGATTCCGCCATGCAATGTCTTTCACCCTGAAATGAGGTGGGAAGCATTGTCCTTGTGGATAAGAACCCTAGCATCTTACACCTGCATGGTAAGAAGATCCCACATGGCGGGAACAATTAGAGAGATAATTAAGAAAGAAAATGACCGTACTTGCACTCTGATAAAGGAAAGACAATCACGTCACTGAAATGGCATATATGAATAATAAGTCCTGAGAATTTCCATTAGCACATATCGTCAGCATAATCAATCTTCCCTGGAGTGATCTACTTGCCTTTGATTATCCCAAGTCCTGGCCAGTTTTGCGCGTGGAAAAACCGTGAATTCACCTTGTTCAATATAAGGAAATATTGAAAGGAATGACAATAAGCTTGAAATACCTATATAGATCAGAGTGTCCTTGGCCACCACATCAGGTTAAATTTAAACAATCACATCACGGGATAAATCAGCAAGCAGCCCGTTGAATATCGTATCTCGATATCCATTGATGGTTCCATACAGTCATTGGTCTAGTAAATGAACTACTCAGGAATCAACAGGGGAAATACTCAGGGCTGCTATGGAGACTTCACAGGGTGTGATGGAAATTGTAAACGCGGAAAGACTGGATAAATAAAAATTAATAACGTACAGGAAGCAATGAAATGGCTAAATACGAGGGTATTCGAAGGATATCTGACACGGGATCATGAAACATTGGAAGCAAAAGCCAAGAGTGAGAAAGGAAGGCACCTGGGCTTATAAACAAATGTCAACGCAATTCCGTATGTCGAAATAACAATGTGAAAATTTCATCGCAAGGGTCCTCGAATTAAGAGCCTGGAATGACTTGATATCACAACGAGACGAATAATATTATAATATTCGAGTATTCGATCCGCTAAAAAACACGACCGTCGTAGCATTGGAGTAGAAAGGAATGCAGGAAATAAAGGGTAAACAAATCCCCTTGAGAGGAGAGCTTGATAGATGATAAAGAGACGAGGAAGTAATTGGGAGGGAGAGGTTGACGAACAACAAAGGAACGAAGAAGTAATCGAGATAAGCAAATTAAGCTAAAGTAAAATATATCCTAGCTGAAAGGATTCAAGTTACGAGAGAATGCTAAGCGTCTGTGGAAGGAGATTGACAAACGGTTCCTAACTACCCACTTGGCCATAATAACCTCAGTTTACATTTATTGAAGCTCTCACCTTCCTGTTAGTCCACTGCCGATCCTGAACGTCGGAAATCTCCACGTCATCTTCGCCATGGATCTCACAAGGTTCCGAGTTGAGTTAGATGAAAATTGATTGCTGGAATAACACTATAACATAGCCTAGGGATATGGATGGTACAATAGACGAGAACCCTATGAGGAAGAGGGGACTAAAAGTGGGTTTGAGCTGTAGACGTCGCAGTCGAGTCGATAGTCGGTCGGACATTTGCCAAAACCAATGCTGACCGATACTGTTCAGTCACTGTTTGGCGCCTGTCGATCACGATGCATCATGCCCGGCAGCTCCTCAACTTCCTCTTATACGCTGTCCCATTTCGTTCTCAAATACAGCACAGGTGGCGTGGTCATTTATTGCTCCCATGAGTTCTGTCAGTTTTCCCTGAACCGGCCAAATATCCAAAATATTCATTGTCTAGGGTAATCGAGACTCGTTTGGCTTGCTCAAGGCAATGTTAGTTAGCAGCCAGGTTACCCAACAGCAAGGCGCTTCAACTAATACTCAGACAAATGATACCGGCAAAGGCATAGCAGATCTCCAGGGAGGTATATATTTAAGGATCTGGATACTTCTCCGTCCCTTCACAATTATTGCTGTTTGCAAAATTGATGGCGGGGTTTTCAATTGAGTTCCCATTCAGTAGTCCGCCATCAATTTTGCAAACGGCAGTAAATAAATTTTATAGAAGCAACCTATGTGAAGTGATCCAAAACGGAAAAAAAGTTAGAGACTCAAATAACGTAGAGTAAGTAGCTTATGAATTCCTCTTGATATTTTCCTGCGCTATGATCCAGGGACTCAGAGACAAACCTTCCACTATGCTGGAAAGAAAGTGAACGAAATAGATCTAGAGGAGAAAATCGGCGAAATTGAAAAAGAATTAGCGCCTTATGACCATGTTAATCGCCTAGAAATACCCTCCATGGATATCAGGGGTGGCTACGTACTGTTTGAGATGAATAGATGAATTCTATCACGTAGGAGGTCAGGAGCTGGGTATATTTTAGAAAGTATGCTATTCAAATGATCGAACGATTACAACAATGTCCTCTACATGCTAACACCGTGTCCCCATGTCATACCGAGAACAGATCGTAATTCAGTTCATGTAGCATGTTAGACTATTGAACGATTGGAACGATTAGGACAGTCTATTTAAGTCTCTGGAAGCATAACGGTCAATATGTATGAGGAATTAACCTAAGAATGAATGGTAAATGCCTACGTTACAGGGCAACAGAATAGAATAGAGATACGTGCCTTTGGGGGCAGACAATGAAGTAACTCAATATTAGTGAGGAATTACGGTTACCTTCAGTCTAAGTATATACATCGAATTGTGGAATGTTTCGATTAAATGCCAAGTCCGTCGAAGTTGACCTAATATTTTCCACTACTCTACTACACATCTTACGCTGTAAAAAAACTAGAAAAACTAAATCTTCCAGCAGATTGATAGGGACATTTCCTTAAATATTGCGAACGAGTAGGAGGGGCTCTACTGGATATCCTCAAAGAAAAGGTGAATACCTAGGAGGCCAATAATCAAGAGCATTTGAATATACTGTCATCTCCAATCATTTATATTCCAATCCAAAAGAAATGGTGAAAGATACAGTGCGTGGAACACAGTATTATGAATGATCCTTGATGTGTGGTTCCCACTAAATGAATTTCCCTAAACACGTCAGAGAACTAAGGGATCCCGTAGAACACAATACGCATGTGTGAATAGATTGTATTATTCAGTATTAGCATACCAAATCCCTAGAAACATTGCATTTTTTCTTTGAAAAAAAACCTGTACTTTTGTCCTGCTGCCCTACTAGGGGAGTTTTTCTTTTTTCTTTTGCTGCGATGAAAGTTTGCTAGATATTGGCAGGTATCATACAAAGTAATGGAGGGACTCCTGACCAAATAATGATAATGATAGGCCTAACTCGATCAATGACTGGGTAGGCATAGTCAAAGCTCGGACCCAAGAAGCACCCACGGGAAACTCCCCCACTGAGAGAACTTCCTTCTGTAAACAACGGCCTTATGAGACCTGACATTCTGGAAGACTATAAAGCTACGTGTAAGTGACGATCATTACACCCGAGGATGTACTGAACTAGCTCTCAGTCCACCTAAACATAATGAGTCTCATAGAAGGAGCTGAATTCTGTTCGGACGAGTTGAATTGGGACCCAGCGGCGAAAGAGAAGTACTGACAGCATTCGAACACGATACGAAAATAGTTCAAGACACAGAAAGGAACGCGTAATGAATGTCATATAATTAAGTTCGACATCACGTGCACTCCGAGAGTCCCCTGCGTCTTCCTAACTGTCGAGTATCGGCTCCAATAAGGAGAGAGCATGCTATCCGGGAAATTGGCGCGACCAGCCGGGTGATGACATCAAGTCCCAGCGAAACACTTTGTGCGAGAAAATAGTGGGATATCATGAAGGGATGTCTGTTTGGAGAAAGATGTATTCCATTGTGAGCTTGGGAACGAAAGACGTGCAAGATGAGGTAAGATAACAGCTTAGTTGCTGCTTCTGAGAGGGAAATTAGAGTAGATGCGTGCATGAGGGTTCGAAGGTAATTGTCTTAGGTACGATTGACAGATATGAAGCATCTTGCCTGATAGTGGAGGATCGAGTTTGGCAGGAATATATTTAATCACCAGCCATTTGATGGGACATTGCAAGTAGAAGATCATACGAGCATGAAAAAGAAAAAGAAAAAATTGATTCAGCTTTCTCGTTGATCCAGATATCTGCTAAATGATATAACTTTCCAAATTATATCAATTACCAGTGCGATGACAGAGAGCTTTAAGTGTGTACTGTCCTGCACTAGTCATTCAGGAAATTATAATCGAATATGGAATGAAATACAAACTCCACCATAGCCAGCAGATTTATCTTGTCTGAGTCGTGATCATCAAACCTGAACTTTTTGGCCTATTATCTAGAAATGAATGCTAATTTTGGCACATCAGGATTGACTTATTCGTCTCAACCATAATGCACTCAGGTTAGGCGGTTGCTCTAATGAAGATATGGCAGAGATTCCACCATGTGGATTCATGGACCTCAGTGTATCTGAAAGTAGTGAAAGAAGGTTCTCCATGGAATTGCATCGAACAGCGACTCACATCTCCAAGAATCATCCGGGGACATACATGGTGGATTCCACATTCAAGGCGGCAACCAAAGTACATTCATTGCGACAAAGTGTTGTATGTTTATCTCTGAAGTCCCAGTCTTGCGAAACCTGCGTGGAGAAAATTGGCACTGCTCAAAAAATGATTCATCCATGGGTTGTGAGAATAAATGGAGGGAGTGTTAGACTCAAAAAAAGTGAAATGAAAAAGAAGGATCACTGGTCGGCATTTGAACAACTCAATATTCTCCTCGAATTCCTCGATAATCTGTTGAGAGATCAAGGGAAATAACTATGAAACTCCACGAACCAGTGCACCATGCAAATCCGTTTGCTTATCTCAAGATACCATAGATATCCACACTTAAGGCATATGGTTGAGTGAGGCAAAGCGAGAGGGCATATGATGGAATCGTAGAAAATAGCATGGTATACTTACATTGATCCTGGAATAAGGCGAAGACTGGGATACGATCAGATATATGAGAGATTTATCAGAAGTGTCAATCTTTAACACCTGGGATAAGGTGACCTCTCATCGGGAGATATTCAAATAGCTGATGAGCTTCATTCCCTTGATCTCCTAATCCTCCACCATTCCAACGGAAATCCTCTGTCCCCATATCTCATGTATAACGACAGGCGAGGTGCACCATAAAGTGAGGCGAGATGAGAGGCACGCGTAGGAATCGTGGAGAGTAGTTAATCCCCAGTAGCGTAAATGTATACTGTGTTATTACGAGGGTGTGAAAATGGCGTAACATTCCACAATGTAGCAGCATTCATCAGGAAAATGGGCAATGGCACCTAATTTTTCCGTAGGACTACACAAGCTAGCAAACTTCTATGGAAATAGTGCTCTGCTATCGTTGTTAGGGCTCGCTACGGGCTTCTGAAGAAACTCCGCTGGTTTGAACAGTTATGAGCGCCAGGTCCTATGTCGTGACTTAGCATCATACCACTACTGCATCTTCCGCCTCCTCCCTCAAACTACCTGCATACCCTTGCGTTGATACATCCAGAACGACATACCATTATTCGATTCTCTAGCTGGGGAAGTAAATCTAATTTGTTGCAGGATGTCATCAGCCAGGGCATTCATGCCTCCTTGCCGTCGGTAGGTTTAAGTCAGTATTTATTTCTTCGTCAGTCCAGTTGTAGCTGATTCGTCCACATCATGACTCAGCCAATATCCATCATAAATTGATTCCTCGTTTCGTCATAGAAGAGTTAGAGTTGGATTGATTCCCCAGGAGAGGATTATGGGGAGGCCTTAGGTATGTACTATCTCATGCCCTCTGAGTGCCATGTTCGCCAATTAATATCGCCATTCAGATCTCATTCAGGTATAATGGAATCCGTACCACATAACAGCCCCAATGAAGAGGTTCGGGAAAAATAGGCGGCAAAGCTAGAATTGATATTGCGGTATGTCAATCTCTCTCTGATATTAACTAAGCCAGTCTAATGCGCTTCTTCCTGAACCTATATGTGCATGCCATAGCTGATATTTCTTGAAACCTGCTTTCTATTTCATTCGCCTTCTACTCCATTCCCCTTGTGGTCTTGTCGACAGCCGTAGTTACTGGCACCTTATGTATTTAAATACGAATATATTTCTATTGTTTCTCCACAAAATACTGCGTAATTTGCATGGATAATATTATAAATATTGAGGATTAATAACCAATAAACATGGCACTAGCAATGCCTACTGAGGTTATAGGATCTATATTTCGCTGCATAGATGTTCATAGTACCAGCGGCCGCTACGCTAGCATAAAATGACATGACTTCCATGCAAGCTATGGAGACTATCGTAGTGTACATAAATTACGGAGGCTACGGTCTCTACAGATGCTATATAGCCTCTCTAGCATTTTCCAACTTTCCTGATGTTGGTGTCCGTTCAAGATACTATGCAAATCTTGAATCGAATTTATGTCAAATAGCAAAGACACCTTGAATACCACTCCGACCTCACATTGCGGAACCCATTGCCATATCGTACTGTGAGAGCTCTTGCTAAAACGTGCCTATTATCTTCAAGTTTTTTATTTGAGGATTTGATTGCCATTCACACAGAATTGAGTAAAAAGTCGTCCGGAGTCAAATACAACGGTCTCAGGGGCTTGATAAGAAGAATATTTGTCTGCCATCTGCCCTTGTACCCGTTCTGGCCGTCTCGTGGAGCATTCGTTTACAAGGCTGTTTAAAGACTTATAGAAGGCATTGGAAATCAAGCAGGCGAAGTGACTTAGGAATTCAGTATGAATGCAGAAGTCCCATAAATGTTTGATACAAGCATGACAAAACTTTCCGCAATCCTGACCAGCTACGCCTGGTTATCAATACAGTCCACCTTTATGGACATAATAGATGAAACTGAATATACTGAGAACCTATCATCAAGACAGCGACGCAAAGCACTATGAATCTTGAATGGAGAGCACCGGTGCGACGCGTGAATTGTCATCACACCGGTAATATATCTCCCTCATTCATCAATATAGACACCACTCCGTGTCTTCTGTGAGATATCGTCTCATCAAATAATATTCAGGGTATTGGGGAAATACATTTTGTAAATATATCGTGATGGCGATGTTTTCAATTCATTCAAAGGTGTTCCGGAGCATGTATTCAGGAAGACCAGCACAGGAGGCTGGTTAAAATTTTCCAGGTCGGAAAATGGCCTGGAAAATTCCAGGATTTGGGTGTATTTTCCAGATACTTTCCAGCCCTGTAAAATGCCTGGAATATAACTTTCTCCCATAATTTTTCTGACATAATCCAGCTTTGAAGGTATTTTCCAAACAAATTCCAGATATTTTCCAAGGTCTGGAAAATGCTTGGAAGATGCACTCAAATCCTGCCATTTTCCTGACCATTTTCCACTCTGGTAAATTTTGACCAGTCTGCAGTGCAGGTCCTGACCGAACCTGCCCTGGAATAGTCGCAAGTGAATTAGAAAAAAAATGGCAAGCTGGAAAACAATAAAAACAATACCGTATACAATCATAGCTTTCAAGATATAGCATAAGACAAGTGGAAGAGAGAAGAACAGAATTGAGCTGTCAGCGTGTTTGCGATTGTTTGGTAATCGATAGTCCGCAGTTGCCGAGGTGAAAGCTGACTAATGCTATACGGCGTCGTGAGTGAGTCGTGTTTTCCACCACTTCGTTTGCATCTCCTTATTTCTTTCTTGAGAAACCTTTTTCCTCCAATAGACAAGCAGGTATTAATAATACAATAAAGTAAGCATTACGGGTTCTAAGACGTTTGGTTTGCTTCCGATGAGCATTGAGAGCAATGTTTTCCCTCAAGATATTCTCGCCGACGATGGGCTGTCAAAGACAGGTGAAATACTATTATCTTTTCAGCCACCCTATATCTCCGCCTTAATCGAAGATTCTATCCTAGTCCATCTCTGCAGCAACTATCCCGCTAGATTGGCCGGATGGACAGGAGGACATCCATGGATGTTAAAAACGTAAGATATCTAACGGAATCAACAAGATCAATACGGCCGACTTTTAATCCCGTTTTAAGAGTACGACCACTTATACGGCATGGATGATCTAACTGTCATGACTCGTAAAAGTTTATAGCCGTTCTCAAAACTCAAAGATGGATGCCAGTGAGCGATTAAGAAAGACCTTAATTCAGCCTGCTGAGCATTGCTCAACCACGTAGTCATCTCTAAATAGTATTTTTCCTCAAATAATATCAATAGTCAGCGATGACAGAGCGCTCTACGTATGTAGAATAGCAGGCAGCAGAGGGTCACTTAGGCAGTTGACAGCAAAGAATATCATTCTAGGATAAAGCTGCAGCCTGGCATCAAAACGGTTACACAACAAGCCACCCCGAAATATGAGGAATGGTCTATTTTCTAGCTCTAAATACAGCTTCCAAGTGCAATTTGACAGAGGGATCTCCGCCTCTGGGAAATCAGACAGCTCCAATGAGTGAAGCTTGAATATGATACTCCGTGGTTTCAGGGAAGGGTGAAATTAATTGTCCATACGCCACGATGCCTTGAATTGATATCAGTGTTTATGTGTAGGAGGGAATGGTGTGATATGAGTGTTCTTCATACATCAGACGTTTGAATATGGAATGAAATACGATTTCCTGATTGGGCACGTTTCATCCTCTCCCGATCAAAGCCTGAGCTTTCTGGAACAAGTACTCTCCAGGGGGGAATATTCATTGATGCAAATCATAAAGATCGCTTCTTAATTCCATTATTAAACGACAATAATGATCTGGGATCTCACCACCATTGCAGCCAACGTCGACTTTGTATGAAAGTAGTACAGGAAATTCCCCATAAGAATAGAGATGATAGTCACTAACGTCTTCAAGCATCGCCTGATGACAGAATTGGCGGATTCCACAGGCAGCGTACGTACATCCATTGCAGCCAAAGTTCACATTGGTATATATCTAAACCACTATTTATCCCGTCTCTTCATAAAAAATCCCATAACATGGATCACCTAGTCCATCCTCCCGACAATGAGCGAAATTTGGGAATAAAAAGAGTAAACTTCAGACTCAAAAAAGTGAAGGAAAACAGAAAGACCCATTATCTTCCTCAAATTCTCCGATAATATGTTCAGATTTGCAAAGGTAAAGGAAAATTACTACAACACTCCACGAACTTGTCCAAATTACGCCTGATTTTGCTTTTCTTAAAATCTTAGGCACATCCCACTCGAGGCGTACAATAGACTGAATCAAAGCAAGTGGGATTGTGATTAGCCCGTGGAGAGTAGCTGGGTCCCGCGATATTACAATTAAATGGATCATCTCTACGTGAACTTCATTCTCTTGAATATTCCACGTTTTCGATATCATTGTTGTTATCATGTACTCGCATTCCATGGATATTACAGTCGAAGTACAGCATAGAGTGAGGTAAGAGAGTAGGAATAGTGGAGAGTGTTTAATGCCCATTAGCGTAAATAGATATTGGGTAATTCTGAGATTGTGAAAATGGCATTACATTCCACAATGAAGGAGATTATGGTCACAATTGAATCGGAGTTATCCCGACAGGCAAAAGAAGGGGAAGGAAGGACTCAATCAGATTGTTTCAATGATTAAACAGCTCCAGGGGTTTGAAAACGATATGGAAACAACCACGGAAGCCCTGCAACGTGACGACGAAAGGTTGGAAGACTATATTTGCCACAGACATCGCATTGCAGAAACTATCGCCAAATCGGATTACAGAACTCTTATTAGGACCATTTGATTCAGTGACACATAATTGAGTAACGATTCGTCCCCCGTCAGGTAGAAAGAACTCAGCTGCGTTACAGGTAGAATGGTTGTCTGCCGATCTATGCACTTGGGGGATAAACGGATGTTCGGGAGCCGCTTGGAAGCATTCGATTCATTCGGCTGTTTAGCAAATTATAGAGGCTTAGAGCCGTATTAGAAAATCAACTAGGCCCGAGGAATATGTAAAATTGAATGCAGAATACCCCATAAATGTATGATACATACAAGTATGACAAGGCTCGCCGCAATTCTACTCAGCCCCGACTAGTTATTCACAATACCATTCACTTTCTTAGTAGAGATAAGAGACGAGATTGAATCCTACGCGAACCTATCTTCAAAACAGCGACACAGAAATATAAAATGCCACGATGAAGTTCCAAATTTCTACATGAACGTGAATCGGTACCAGGGTGTTGATGTATCTTCCGCAGGCCATCAAGATGGACCCCCAATCAACGTGGCGTGCGAATATAATTTTATAAAAATATATATTCTGGGTAATTGGAGAACGTAAAGCGATGAGGATAAGCTTAGTCGAAAGACGAATTCAGGGAGACCAGACCCCGACGGGAATCGCCGTCACTGGAATAGATTAGAAAATGATTGAAAATGATTGAAAGCTGGAGATCAATACCACATCCCTCCATTTTCTGCAAGACGATTCGAAGGAGGTTCCCGTGTATTTGGATATGTACACTGTCATTTTTATCTCCAGGATCGCGACCAGAAAAGATGGAGCTCCTTTTCCATCGGAAAAAAGGTGAAACTGAAAAAGAAAATCATGACAAAACTTGTATAGAAACCCAAAGAAGAGCCCGATCCTCCCAACCTTGGATATCAATGAGATAGTTGTCAAGATACTGATACATATAAAGTCTGAAAATTGGATTGTTCATACTATTTCAGAAGCCTAGAAATATCGGTGAGTTTAGTCCAGAAGTACTGTTGCAGAAGGAGAGCGGCGAATAAGAGCAAAGTAAGAGCAAAGGGTAGACCTGTCAGCCCCGAGTTTGGTCCTTTCCCACGGTTCGGAACCAAATGCTGGTCAGCCAAGTTTGGGCGCCCGATAAACTGGTGAGTAGCAGTGTCCTTGGGCGTGTTCAAGGGATATTATCAAATTACAACGCAAATAACATTCTCTAAAAATGGTTAAATATATGAGCATAATTTAAAAACGTTCAAACATTGAGAATTGAAGGGTATATAGCCTACACTGTGTCTCCTACAAAGAGAAATCAAAATCATGTTTAAATACACGGAGGAATCATTTGGTTAGATTTTCAACCAACATTTTGGTATGTCACCATTTGAATTTTAGATACTGCCGATTCGATTTTCAGATGATCAGCAGCCTTTTGCAAAGCTTGGAATAATAACCTTGGTCAACCGTTCCTCAGGACATTGAGAAATTTCGGGATGCTTTTTAGACTCCATATGCATCCATTTGCTTGGCTGAAAAGCTTCGCTAACAGATTATATAAAGTAACGGGAATATATTAGGTTCTTCCACCATCTAGGTCTCTATAAACACAGTGCATGGAGAGCAGCAGTATGAGATATATGCTAGTCCCCCAGAAAAATTGTAGAAACTCAAAGAAAAACATACAAAATTCCATATATATAATTACCTGTTTCAAGTGTTTCCATCTGCTATCGCCCCAACGTTCACCGGATGTAGCTGATCCAGGACATCCCAGCGGAGTATTTGAGTTCCATGCTCCGCGTACCGCTCATTTATATCCAAAAATAGCTCCAAGAACGATTTATGGCCGGCCTTTGTTCACAGCTGAAAACATAGAATAAATACCGTTTTTAATAATCTAAAGGTTTCGAGAGATTTCCCCTTCCTGAGGGGACGCTTTCCTCTCTTTTTTTCTGCGGCTGAGGGGAAATCTCTAAGAGATCCGCCCACGCCTGCGGTGCGGCAGATATCGAGAGCTGACCAGTTTGTCAAAAAAAACACGGTGTCATGGAGACGTTTGTCGTCGTTTGATGAGGTCGAAATGACGCTTTGGGGATGGTAGCGACCAGCAAAAGAGATGACAACCCCCCACCCACAGTGGAGAGTTACATGTTCGCTACGAACCTACACTCCCCTTTGAACGAAGCTGCTCTTAGCTTTACGTCTTCTCGTACTCCTGCGATGTTTTGATTGCCTGCATTGCCTACGATGCGAGCTTTAGACTTCATGAGCCCATTAGGTGCCAGCACTATACCCTACTCTCCTTTGGATCGTATGGCTTGGTCTTTAGGTATGTTAACAATCATCCATACGTACTGAATCCGTTCCTTAACATCTTGAACCAGATCTTACGTCGATACGCCTCATACAACGCTTTGAAGCATACGGAGGGGCGCCTATTCTCAACAGCAACACTCTCGCATTCTGCTTGACGTCATCCACCGGAGCCTTGATGAAATCACGAGTTGCAATACATTCCAGGGTGCGTACGTCCTAAGTCGCGCATCGCGATCATCTGACTTGCTCGATCTGAAGTTAGGGTACTCAGTGCTACCACTGCTCTCTACCAGCTCCCGTCACGATTCATGGACATCTCAGGATCGATACGTTGGTCCACAACGTATGGTATTATGACATGACTACGCGCCTTCTGCATCCCACCCACCTCGATAGGATAACCGTCCTGCAAACGTAAGCACTCCTCTTCGCTGCTCAACTCTGACATCCATACGACACCGTGCTAGGCCTTCCTCAAGTGTCTGAAGACGTTGATTAGATCATGATGATCGCTACGGCTATCTCGAATGTACATCTGAAGGGACCTAGTCTGATGGTGGTTGGCTTTCGACTAAGTAGGCACGTTAGGCACACGTCAGGGCAGGAACCTTACTCTTTAACCGCCTACTTCATACGTTCGGACCCTGGGTACCTACGGTTCCTTCCTTTGTCAAGATAACCTTCTATAATTAGAGACTTTTAGGCAAGGCCGTTATTAGTGCAGGAGGATCTACAAGCCACTCCGTAGCTGCATTTAGGTCCTCCAATTTAACCGACATTGACAGAGTCGATCATTTCTGGAAGGTAAAGATTAGGTTAGTCATTCTTTCACTCTGAGTCGTCTATATCGCATGTTCCTCAATCCTTCCAGGTACGGAATATTTACAGGGGATTTTATCCAAGAGGGTCTGGTCGTATCATTCTATCCGGGCTAGCATATTTAGCTCGCCTCATGCATGATCTTTCGTGCCTGACGTGCATACAGGCTTGGACCAGATGGGACAGACCAAAATAATCATAACTACCTTTGTACCATATATAGGCAATACATTAGGCAATAATAAATCAGAAAGCTATCATG
Source organism: Sphaerobolus stellatus SS14 (assembly GCA_000827215.1). Classification (NCBI taxonomy): domain Eukaryota; kingdom Fungi; phylum Basidiomycota; class Agaricomycetes; order Geastrales; family Sphaerobolaceae; genus Sphaerobolus; species Sphaerobolus stellatus. The sequence goes on along the minus strand of KN837098.1, from coordinate 357,578 downwards.
TTAAGCGTTAAATGAAGTATAATTGAGGTTATGGCGCTCAAAAGTACGTTATATAGACATGGTAGTAGTGGGACTACTGTGTGCGGAGGCAAATCATTGTCGTGATGGTTACTTGGGACACTCAATCAACAACTTTTCCTGTGTCGATATATTTATATTGTTATAGAAAAAATTATAAGATACTTAAAAACATGTCTAAAAAATAAAATAGCAGAACGGCCCATTTTGAGTGTGTGATGGACACATCTCAAAGTTCTGTCCTAACTAGTGGTCCAAGCCTGTATATGAAAGGAAACGAGATATGGATTCCATATTGAACTATGCCTACTCAACATCCTGTGCGCAATTTTGGCATGAACAGTGACAACACGGATGAGGTGCTCAGGCAGCTATTCCTTCGCACCTTACGAGATGGGAGCCTCATTTATGCTCATATGGCATTGAGCTTGGAACTATGGTGGTTGAAGTCGAAAGGTAACTCGACCCAGTTCGATTTTGTGGGAGATGGGATAAAGATAAAGGAGGCAGCGAATACTCTGCTCCCTAAATGATAGGGTACTGGAAGAAAGGCTTTTACATTTAATTCACTTTGCGACGTGCCAAATGTAGCCTTGTATGCATGGAATAAATATTAATTCTGTGCATAATCTGTATGTGTATAAATATGTCGAGAGTGTCGAAGATGATGGTTAGGATCGGCCTCCACCTTGCTCTTGCTTCCCATAGCACCCATCCGTTTCCTCCACCTTTCTCTTCCATTCAACATCATCAACCATCCGTAATATCTTGCCCTTCAGCTTCTCTTGCCCAACTTCAAGTTCGATGATGCAACCGACACTTCCAACTCTCTCCAGATTCGTCATCCCTGTACTCGTGTTGGATAGTTAGCCATCTCATTCGACAAGGGGTATAGAGTCGAAAATGTGGACTTTCGTTCGAGCTCCAGTTCCTTGTTTTACTGACATTCCTTTGTGCATGCTTATTTGAGACAAACTCCGGTGATCATGTCAACAATGTGCCCGGTGGCCCTCATGTCTAAGCACAGACGGTCGATGCGCCACAGATTCGCGTCACTGGTGGGTGTTTATCATTTTTTCTTTTATTTACTTAATCAACTAATTAATCATAGGGTTTCATCTTTAGTTCTGTATGTATGGCCTTACAACGTCGGAGGAAGATGTTTGGCAATTCTGTCAAATGGTGAGGGGTATTTCCGTCAGTGCATCACGTAAGATACAATCGCTGTACGTATTATATCTTTTCAATGCTCTGTTAATAGCACCTAATTGCTTCGCTTTGCTCACAGCATTCTGCCAGTTCGCCCTAGCCTCTCTTGGCATTCTGCCAGTCCGCCCTGACCTCTCTTGGCATCTCCACCTGTACACTCATCTCTTTTCGTTCCGGACCAAACCTGAATTGAGTATAATCCTTCTTATTTATATATTCAACCTCATATCTGTAAGCCAACAGGGCTGCCATGATCGTTGCGACGGCTAACTCAGCCCTATTCTCCTTAGCCCATTCAGCAATATCTTGCCATGTGATGAAAGAAACTCCCATGGCTCCATTGTATAATAAGGTCCCCACTTTCTGTACACTCTCATTTTCAGCTGCGCACAATCGAATAACGGTTGTCAAATTGGTCGCTGCTGCGTTGAACTGGAACTTTAACCAATTTCCGAAATGTCAGTTCCTTAGGTCTTTGCTGCAAGGAGAATGTCTCGCTCGGCAGATTGAAGGTTAGTTGAGGTCGACAATGGTCTGTATCCCTGCCTGAACCTGGCCGATCTTTAATCTGCAACCAGACAGGAATATGTAAAACTTACCGACATCAGTGATTTCCTTCCCATTCCAGATGACTTTCTTATCGGGCTTGTTTGTGTCACGCAATTGTGGAGGGATAGTATGTGCTCCGGCAGTGATGATTTTAAATTTCGAACTTTGATTGCACTCATATTCACAGGCTTTATTATAAGAATATATATATGACTAACAATCCGAATAAAACTCACTTCAAAGTACTATCGATTTTGCGCGGCGATCCCGCCATACCGACCTTTTGTGCAAGCGGTGCCTGACGGTTCAATCCACTTGCGACAAGATGAAGGTATGAAATAGGTACTCACTCGACCTCTTATCGTGAAATGCTCCTTTACATTACAGCAGAATATGGACGATTCCAAGTGAAGAAGGTGTGCAGCATGCCAACGGAATAATACTGTACAAGGTTCGTCGGTAGGAGCCTTATTCCGATGGTGGTCACCATACCTTAGAGGAACAGAATATTGAGTATCCACTTTGCGAATCCGGATACACTCATAACGACGCTTAACCCCTAATGTAGTCTTTGCGATAGAGCAAAGACCTGCATTGTACCTTTAGAGAAGTAAGCAATGTACCTAGCTTCCGCAAGGTGGGGTGTGCCCTACATCGGCTTTCAGCAAACAGAAGGGAAAGTGCCAGAATTGATTTCAAATTCATACTCTGCGATGGCTGTCTTTTCAGGAAGTACCACGACCCGTGCTACATTTGGTGCCTCTTCCATTGATTTCTCCTGAGTACCGTGACCTCCAAGGGCACCAAGAAGGGCCAAAAGTTCTAAACTTATGCACGTTTCATGCATATCTCTGCGTAATGTACCGTATAAAAGGGTATATCTCACTGTCCACATCTTCAGAGTCTCAACTCAGTCTCTTCTACACCTTCAATTGCTCAGCTATAATGGTTTTCAGTCGTACTTTAGTATTTTCTGCGTGAATTGTTGTCCATTCACTCCTTTCAACTCTAGCTTACCACAACATCAGTAATATTCAGAAGGCAACAACGCTCATCCTGACATTCGACAAAGGTCTCGAAAAGGGAATCTACCAAGACTATTTCCCAGTTGTATGGAAGTAAGTGATTCGAAGATGATATTGAAAGCTAGTTGAGGAGTTTCAAAGGGTCATATACTTTCCTTCTGGATGTACGCAATATTTATTCCTGTGACGTTCTTGAATGTTAATCAGACACCATCAGCCCATGGTTCTGGAAGTGTCACCTACGTCAACCAGTGAGTCCCTTAATAACTTTACGTTTCACTGAATCATTATGTATATTTCTCTTAGATTGGCTTTCACAACACCCCAGGTCGAGAACGACAAGATTGTGACAGCTTCCGATTTCACACCCATAGATGTGAGTATACATCTGATCGATATTGTTATGTAACTCGCGTTGACGCCAGTCTAGCTAGGACAGAGGACGACAATTACGAAGGAGGCTGGTCCAGCGAATAAATTTACTGTAAGTAAACAATCTTGTCTCTCCAATCGACTCCCTTCAAACATGTTGTAGCCTCCCGTTCCAGGAACTGCACCCACCTCTATTGTTGCTGTCAACGAGACCAAGGAAAAGATTGACATTGGCGTTGGTAAGTGGTGTTCACATCGAAAGACTAGGCGATGATTTTTAACCAATTGATTAGGCTTTGCCCTCAGTGACAGCGAAGCCAAAACCGCACTTGTGTGGAGTGACGTCGGGTTAGTCCTTTCATCCGGATAAACGAATGGCCTATTCTAACAATACACCTCATAGCGTGGGCCTCAACGTTACTGCGCAATTCACCCCTACTCTTAGAGCATATATTACCGCAGACTATAAGGAAGATGAAATCCTGAGGGGTGCGATTCAGTCGCCGTTGCTGTGGGAGAAAAATCTCGCAGAGCTTCATGAGAGTACCAAACTCAAGGTCATCCAGGACCCTGCCACAGGTTCATACACCATTAACTATGCATGATCAGAGATATGCAATCGGTAAAGGCTCACTCTGTTGAGGAGGCTGTCTGTTGCCATGTGGTTCAACCGCAATGTGTCTCTTTTTCATGTACTTCATCAGTACACCAATTGTCTATTTGTATGCAACTTCCTTTGAATAGTTGTTGCCACCGTTTAGTAAATATTATTTGTCTGAATATTATTGCAAAAGTCTTCGCTTTTTGCAATTACACGAAAACCAACCAACGCCAAGTAAAATAATCTCATCTCAGTGAGCAAATAGAGAAAAGTATTCAGCAGCTCATTCCGCGGACTCTACGTCGGCGTTAAGAATTGGGAGTTATTTCGGGTTGAGCGATACCTAAGTAGGAAACGAGGACTCTTGATAGGATAAATCCTCAATTGAGGAAGATCCCCTGGCTGATCTACTGTTGTTGGAATAGTAATGTCTTACTTGGTCCAATAAAAGTGGGAAGTCTGAACTTTTTGATACATCAGAGTGTCCTTCTTAGAACGTTAATAATTACACGATAACTCTAGTTTCATCTTCTGTATATTCTGAATGACAGCTCGGCCCACGGCTGGTCAATACGACGATATAAGAGATGGAAGCGTGTCTTGATCAGAGCTAAATAGACTATCATCACGTTGGGAGGTCACAGAGCATCAAAATCAAAACTAAAGACATCAAACCGAAACATGGATCCTCAATGTCCGCAGGTACAAGAACTGTATAAAGATTTGAGACACTTAATTGGTATCTGTGATATAAGAAAGGAGCATCCCAACTCCCAGAGGTAATGCATGTAGCTATGTCTACCTCCTTTATCATCTGTTCGAATATATTGCTTATCTGTTCTATCATTATAAATTTCTGGTAGCTCCTCTATATCCCCCCGGTAAGTCTTCCATACCCATTGATGAAAAACTGTGACTGAAAAGCCATTGATCAACACCGAATGACCATTGTTTAAAGCTGACACCCATGGTGCACCGTAGCTGACGCGGCTCGGGCTCCGTAGGTGTCATGAATGCCAATTTGATCGCACCATGCATTAACCGAGAGATTAGATGAAAACACAAGCGGAACTCACTGGCCGGAGTAGACGACCTTTGCACTACTACAATATAAGGTATGATTAATATCCAAGTACTATTGCAAAAGGAAATGCAGTATACTTCCAGAAGGAAATAATATTGCCCCTTTAAACCGCTTCAGATGGGTTTCAATAATCATCTACGCCGCACTTACTTCCATACAACAGAGAAATAGTCCTGATAAACGTTTACCGTTTCGACCTCCTTATCAAAAATCAATACAAGTGTCGCCGCCTTTTGCAAGTCATTGGCAATCGGATAAGCAATAGACTAATGGAATACACACATACGAGCTTACGCATAGATCTCCAGAGTACGAGTTTAAAGTATTGCAGGAATGATGGTCGGGTTTCAGGACAAGGCATGTCACTTTATCCAATCTAAATACCGATAGGCGCGGTTGGAAAACGGAGGCGTTGGTAATGGCCGAGCATCCATGAAAGCGCTTGAAAGTATGCAACGTGACGAGAAAAAGGTATGAAGTGATCAAGACACTGAATACAACGAAGACAGGACTTGCACTAATTTCAGCAAGGCCATATTCCGATCTGAGCAATCCGAACTAAAGTAACGCGCTTTGTGTATACTCCTCTGTGTTTCTGGATTAGTATGTTAATGGTTGGACAATGAGCGGAATCAATAGTGCAGGAAGCTGTGCAGCTGCACAGGACTAATATTACATTCCATAACCGCACTATAATGCTTGAACAATATTTATTGAGAAGGCAGCATACAAAGAGAAAGTGATGATCGCCCAGGTCTTTGGAAAACAGAGAAGCATACAGCTGTTCCAACAGCACGATTGCATCCAGAAAACACTAAATAGAAGGCTCGCCAGGGTATGCTTTTATGATGATGGCACCTGTGAAAGGGTATAGGTACCATCGGGATTGTCTTTGAGGAGAAGCTTAGTGTCCTCTTCAAGTTGTTCCAGATTCTGCTCCCACAGCAAAGTAGATTTCATTGGCCCTTTCAAGATGTCATCCTGCCTGTATTCGGTGGCAACATAAGCCCTAGCGATAGGGGTAAATTGAGCGGAAACGTTGTTGGACGGGCTATGAAGTCAACTGTCAGGACCATCCATTGTTTCTCTCGGAAGGAACCACTGACCCTACTCCCCGGAACACGAGTGCCGTTATGGCATTGTCTTCACTGAGAACGAAGCCTGAAACTTGTGTTAATCACATCCATGATTACACTAAAATATCACTCACCAACGCCAATGTCAATCTTTTTCGTTGTCTTGTTTTCAGCTACGATAAGGCTGGTTCCACTTCCGTCCTCGGGAGTCTATGAGATGCTTTCATCTAACTATTCTGTAGTGAAAAGGACTTGTTATCTTACGGTGAATTTATGCGCGTGATCTTCCTCGACAATGGTCGTTCTCTGTCCGAGCTATTATAGTAAACTAGAGTCAGAATGAATTGACGAGACATATATATCAACCTTGTACCTCGATAGGCGTGAAATCACCCGCTGTGGTAACCTTGTCGTGCTCAACCTGAGGGGTTGTGAATGCCAATCTGATAACAACATACGTTAATCATGAGCGGGATAAATGGAATTACACGGGATAAACGTACTGGTTACGATACATAACCTGTGAGCTACTATGCTCTGAGGTATCTTGTCAACATCCAAGCACTACTACAGAAGCAAATACGACGCACTTCCAGAAGGAAAGTACACGATTCTTCATGATCAAACTGCATTAGCTACATTTTTGTGATAGACTACGTATTACATACTTCCATACAACGGGGGAATAGTCTTTAAAAGCGCCCTCCTCAAGTTTGTCGAAAGTCAGGATGAGGGTCGCAGACTTTTGAAGGTCACTGAGGCGGGTAAGTCTCAGTTGAATTAAGTGAATACACATAAGCTTACTTATGGAATCGAAGAGTACGAGTGTAACGCATTGGATGGAAGCTGGTGAAGTTCAGGGAGAGTTTTGTGACGAGATAGAGTCGTCGTATGGAGTCTTGATATACGGGGAATCTTGGAAACTAATGGAGCCGGTTGAAACCCCTTGAAGGTATGCAGCGTAAGCATAAAAGGTACAAATGGAAGGACAGACATTGAATGAAAGTAATGCGCCTCGAGGTTTTGAATGCGGACAGGTACTCTGTCCGAGATCGATCTATATTTGCGGATACTGGCAAAATGATCATATCCGCGGTGGGTGGCGATCGGCTGCCGCAGGCTCTAGAACAAGTCTCCGTGGGAAGTGTTAGGATGATACGCTTACCGACAGCACCGCTTTTGCTGTGCAAGCGGCAAACTGATCAGCCCGAGGCTTCCCACGGTCGCTCGTCGACCAGCTCTTGACGGCCCATATGCACCTACAGAACGTGGTCGACCAGTGGCGGCATCGACCCCGGTTTAGACAGGAAACTATACAGAAACAAATTTATATAACATTTAAATATACCCTGCCATGATTTACAATAATTTTCATGATTTAAATTGGACTGGGAAGCCCCGTTCTCCCTCTTCCCAGTACTCTACACTGATATCCTCAACATAATATTCCTAGTAGTTCTTCTAGAAGCTTAAATGTAAACTAAAGTGGCAGTTTATGTCATAACTTCCCCCCTACCCTCCTCAGCTATTAACTTCTGGAATATTACACAGCAACCTATAAATCTGGGAATATTGAAATTATACTCGTTTTGCACTTCAGAAAAATCCCTATCCACTTATTTACTTTCGTTTAAACCGGCTAAACCGTGACCTCTCTAAGCCTCCTCCTCACCTCAACTCCAGTTATATGCAACCAGAATATTCCAGAGCACCAGGCTGATGTTAGTGCCCAATATATGAGGTAAATACAATATTGCAAACTTCTTAATTGATACATGTGCCTGAGCTTGCAGTCATCGGCCGTTTTCTCTGCTAGAATATTGCAGAGTGCCTGAGAAAAAGTATGTAAATTATTTAGTGTAGCGTCACTGCACTAGGGTGTACTAACACTGTTATCTATGTATATAATAACAGTGACCGGTCACATTCTCTCCTCTTGATCTTTCTCTGCATCTCCACTTATCATGCTACAAGAAATATAAAGGATGGGTAGAATCCCTTTATCGAGCAACATATAGCTTAATAAGTCTCGTAATAATGTTTCGACAAATGTATATGCATTGCTTAAAGTGACTGGTCATTGTATTGTATACCTTCCTCCTCGTTTCCTCACTGAGATTACATACCAGAAAATTCACTAGTGCTGCAATAGACTCGATGAGCAACACACTCTTTCTGAAATTGCTGTAGATTGACTCTACGGGGGAGCTCAAAATGGCAGGGAAATATTGACTGTGTCACAAAAATCGAAAATGCCTGGTCAGTTATGATGACCTCTCCAGGCATTGTCAGGCACTGGCCAGGATAAAGCCCATCTTGGTCAGGCCTGGCCAGG
>KN837098.1:312441-346149 GCA_000827215.1 Sphaerobolus stellatus SS14 | reverse complement strand
TTGGCTAACCTGGCAAGTTTGGCTAGCCTGGTGAGCCTGGCCAACCTGGTGAGCCTAGCCAGCCTGGCCAACCTGGCCAGCCAGCCGGAAGCTTTAAAGTCCGTCAGGCTGACTGACTTATGCCCTACCTGACGACCTGGCCAGGCCTGACACTGCCTGATATGCCACTTTCAATTCTTGTGACACGTCAGTGTTGATCACTGATGACCGTACTCTGAGTCATTCTTCAAACTCGGATATGAATCATATTAATAGGCCACCAAAGAGGTCAAAACAACAAAGGTTGATGACCTACAGAGTAGCCGATTTTTAAGTATTAAATACTCCCATCAGGTTGACAGACAATCCTCCCCGAGGAAGGGATTGTCCCAGAGCTTCCGTGACGGCCTGCCGCCACCGCAGAAGTCTCGGGATGATCAGTTTGCTGTTGATCCCCAAGTTCGGCGTAAACTCTAGACCTTGTAAACACGTTCACTGGTGTCATAAATATCTGAAAATTAGACGCATAAACGCATAAACATAATGTTAATCAGTTAATGACATTTTTCACAGCCGACCACAGATATATGACCCAATAGGCATTCAACACCCGCTATTCAACGATTCCACTTTGTAGGAGGTCACCTAGACGTATTAGGATTCCGTATTGTTCGAAAGAAGGGAGAAAACATATCAGTAACTATGATCGGGATTGCCTTGAGAAAGAACTCCACAAACAGTCGCATGTAGATTAAATGAGTCCACCCAAAAAAAAAGCATAATATTGTGGAGGCTAAAAGAAATCTCTCGATCGGAGTGATAGTATCGCTAGGGAAGAAAAGATTCACCTTAGCAGGCTCGACTTCGAAGTGCGGCCGATATCTTCAAATCGGCAATGATGTGGCGGCGTCGAAAAAGTCAAACTAATCGCATTAAAACCATCTCGCCTACATTCGAAACTCTTGATGTCGTCGAGGCGAAAACGAGGTGCTTGAGTGGATGTCGACACAATGCTGGCATCATCTTCCTCGTCCAAGCTTAAGATTTCATCCGCAACAGCGGCAACGTCCTCAGATCACTTTTTCAAAGTAATCTGGACCATTTAGTGGCTTAAGTAATTGAAATCGATGTGGCAGTCGAGCCAAGGGCATGTTCCGAATCCCCGCGATCTGAGATGTTGAGTCCATAGCGATGCTTGTAACGCGATCGTTGCGTTCCACGTTATGAAAGGACTGGGGGGAAGTCTGTGGCGAATCAATGTGCTATACATCTAAAAATGAAGAGACTACGTACGGTACGTGCAAGGTGCACGGTGTAAGCTGCAGTGACAGATAGCATGCGCCAGCAGATGCACGGCTGTGACCCGGGTTAGTGGTATCGATGGAGACGATACGATCTTGAGTGGCTAGCGAGCACGTCTTCCTCTACAAGAACCTAGGGAAGGTTCCTTTCCAGAGGATTATTGCTGTGTCACCGTGACGGAGACGAGTCTTGTCGTTGATCGAGGCTGTCGAAGGCGGGCCGGGATGACGTCAGACATCTATCGGCGGACCGTGAGCGGCCAATCAGGTGGCACACTGCGTAGCCTGTACTGCTAAGCAATATCCTGATTCCGTGGATGCCCTAAGTATCCATCCATTTGGGGCAATCGTTACTCTATGGGAAAGAAGGCTGCGTGACCTTCAACATAGCATGTGGCTGCGGTGCGTTGTGAGTGTGAGCCTGAGGTGGACGTGTGGCATCTCCCCTATCATCTACGCATTACGTAATCTTCCCAAGGCTCCGTTTCGGAACATTTGAGCAAGTTCAGTGCGGTCACTGAGAAAACATTGCTAATAATAATAATAATGACTCTAACTCGTATACTAAATTTTCTACTGAAATACCCACTCTAGGCAACTGTCTTCCTCTATTGTGGGTAATTCAATTATTTTTTTACTGTTCGATTCCTTCGACTTGTTATACACCGCAGCCACTACATGAGTCATTGTATGCGGTGATAATTCAAGAATTTTTGAATTAGAAGAGTGATGACGAATCATACAAGTATGGATTCAAGAATTCGTATTCAAGGGTACGTAACTCACTGCTTCTAATTGAATTCCGAAAAGTGTACACCTCGGAGATGCTAGAGCAGCCAAAAGCATTAAATCCCCAGAATAAACGGAGGCATGTTGCCATTCTAATTGAATTCCGAGAAGTATACACCTCGGAGATGCTAGGGCAGCCAAAAGCATTAAATCCCCAGAATAAACCGAGACATGTTGCCATTCTAATTGAATTCCGAGGCGTGTACACCTCGGAGATAGGGCAGCCAAAAGCATTAAATGCTCAGAATAAACCGAGACATGTTGCCATTCTCATTGAATTCCGAGAAGTGTACACCTCGGAGATGCTAGGGCAGCTAAAAGCATTAAATCCCCAGAATAAACTGAGGCATGTTGCCATTCTAATTGAATTCCGAGAAGTGTACACCTCGGAGATGCTAGGGCAGCCAAAAGCATTAAACCCCAAGAATAAACCGAGGCATGTTGCCAAAAATGGGCAGGTTCATAGATATATTTTTATTTCCAATCTATTTTCATTTCTACCCTTCTTATCACTAATCAGCAGGATAAATGGATGGGTCATTCAACATCAATCAAGTATTTGGGAAACCACCAGACTGTTAATTTCTTTTGGAAAATCTGTACATTAGTTTGGAAGTATTTATTCATTACAGAGTGAAGCCTTATTGGCGCATTTCCCAGAACCTACCTATGTCTCCACCTGAAGATAATTCTCAAATTTAGCAAAAGTCATGGTGACGGCCCGGAAACTCCACCGTGCCTGAGAGCCTCAGGGTGGCTTGAGATATTGGCGAAATTTCCCGAACGAAATACCTTCATTCTCCCTCTTCCGGAGCGAAGCGCAGGACCCGCTGTGTGTTGCTAATCATGCCCATAGAACACCAATAAAGCACAATTTAACGTAATATTGTATTTAAAATTATAAATGAATTATACACTGACTCCAAATTAAGTACTGAAGGCCGAAAGCAAGCAAAAGTCAGGCTTGCTTCTTTTTGTCTGATAGCTAGCTCTAGGAAGCTTCCTGAGGCATAGTTAATGCTTAAATTTATAGATTAATGGCCAATACTTCAAATAAATTCAACCCATACAACTCAGATCATAGCCCTTGATTTTGCCTTGAGCTGGTGGTGACAAATGCCTGATGCGGCATGCACTGTAAAATTATTTAATATTTTCCTGACAAGGGTACTACTGAGATCTAGACTTAAACCAGAAGCCGTGATTAGTGTTTTTTTTTATTTTTAGAAGTAATATAAATTTAACAGGGATTGAAAGGAGTATCAACTACGAAATCTAACATTAGTAGCAACATTGAGCGGGTCAAGGAAAGTGGCGTAACCACGAATCAAACCCACACCAGACTCCACATACAAATTAAACATAGCACTATGACAGCTAGACCAAACGGGCACTATAGCACCATTCATACTCTGCCATCCATGCCGCACACAGGCACATTTACTCTAGGAAGGCTTCTTGCAGATTTCTTCTACTCGAGTATACCACTTTACGAACGTTTGTTCCTGAGTCTTTTAGAAGAACTCCCCCTACATTTAGTACAATCCATCCTCGAATCTAACTATATTCCAGCTCACCAACCGTTTGCGCGGTGCACCTGACATCCGGATTTGGTAACATTACGAAACGCGTAAATTGGGGGAGGCATAGAACTCCTACGTGTGACGAACCTTGCTGACGCATGCATCACACTAGACAACACTGAAACCCATGCCGGTTCCTCCTCCTCCTGTCTAGGTCCGACTCTTGGCTCGAAACTATTTTCCTGTCTGTATTTTATCCATTTCCATCACTATACCATGCTATTCAGAGTGATAAGGCCAAATGCGAGCTACTGAGCTTGTATAACTAATGGCGTGGGAACGGGGACTTGGCACATGCGCTATTCAAACGTTATATTGAATAGATAAGCTAATGTCAACTATTTTCCCGTCTCTATTTCCATCTCCATCACTATACCATGCTATTCCGAGTGTTGAGGCCAAATGCGAGCTACTGAGCCTGTATAACTAATGGCGTGGGAGCGGCGACTTGGCACATGCGCTATTCAAACGTTATACTGAATAGATAAGCCAATGTCAACTATTTTCCCGTCTCTATTTCCATTTTCATCACAATACCATGCTATTCAGAGTGTTGAAACCACATGCGAGCTACTGAGCCTGTATAACTAGACAATGCTACTTATAAATATGTGCAATAACCTCATAATGCTGGTACCCAAACTCCACAGCACTAGTGAGCTTCTTATTTCACCATGCTCCAAGTTTCGTCCATCTTTGAACACTTTACAACACGAGATCTTTACGCGGCGTTAGGCGGTATGTCTGGCTTCAAAAAATTCATCCCTTATCTCATTGACATTTGTTATCATAAGTTGCTGCAGCTTATGCCGTCCTTCACCAGCTTTTTCTGCGACCCATGTGGTTCTCGCCTCTTCGCAAGGTCCCAGGGCCGCCGTTCGGTAATCTGTTCTATGGCCAATTTCTGAATATTCTCAAGCGAGAACCTGGTAGGTTATTAACTCATTTGTGCCAATGATAATTGACATTCCTTCTAGATGTCTATCAGATGGAATGGGCAAAAAAATATGGTCCAACTGTGCGCGCCGTGGGACCATTTGGCTTTGAGCATCTGATCCTGGCGAAGCCTTCGGCGTTACAAAAAATTCTTGTCTCCGAATGGCTTGATTATCCAAAGGTAAAATCGAAGATCCTTTCAAGCTCTCATAAACCTTCATTGATGTTCTTGGTTTAGCCTGATTTCTTCCGTTGGGTCTTGGGCTTTGCCACAGGATATGGCCTCCTATCTGCAAAGGGACACGCGCATAAGCTAATGCGAAGGGCTCTGAGTCCTGCATTTTCTCTTTCTAACCTTATGACCAGTGAGTTATACATTAAGGTGCTTCAATTACTCTGTTAATCGGTGACTTCAAAGAAACGGAGATGTATTATCCGCCTCTTGAAGGGTGTGCAGATATCGTCATTGCTTAATTTTGATCAGCACTCTAAATTTTATTAGTTTCGTGCAGATCTTGGACCAACTCATTACATCAGAGCCAACGCCAGAAAAAGGCACTGAAGTCCTGGTTTACAATTGGAGTACGTTGGTGATTTCTTTTATAACCATAACTGATATTCGTTATTACCATGATACTTGATAGTGAGCAAAATTACTATGGATATCATTTGTGCGGCTGCCTTTGGATATTATCCTGACAGTGTCCACGATGACAAGGGTGAACTGATCCATGCTTATCAGAAACTCTTCGATTTGCAAAGTGGTAAATTTCTTTTTATCCTATAAGATTGGCTGGTGCTAACTTCCTTCTCCCATATGCAGGTGTAAACTTCGCCATATTTAGTGCAGCTGTGACCTTTCTTCCAGGATTCCACCATTTTCTTCGTACAAAATTCGCCTATAAATATCGCAAATATCTGTTCCCTGGATTTCTTTCAAAACTTCGTGCGTATTCACGGTGCAATTCCAAATGGCACAAATGTCCCTGACTTTACAACTATAGGAGAGTTTCAGACAATTATTGAATGCGTCCATTGTGCCATGTATGTGGCAAAGGTGATGCTTGCAGAAAAACTACGGGAAACCGACGTGAAGGCTTCGGAAGCGAAAAAGGACATCATGAGCTTATTGATAAAGTGAGTGTGGTCTAGCGACAATCTCAGGACGGAGTCTAACATTGGCTCTAATAATACCAGAGCCCGATTGAATGATACTGAAGATGGATACAAGATGACAGATCAAGACTTGCTGGAACAAGCTGTATGCATGACAATTGGATGAGTTGAGCGTGCATTAATTCGCTGATACATTCCATAACATATTTTAGCTCACTTTCCTTGGACCCGGTCATGCTGTAAGTCATATCTTTCCATGATTTTAATTATGTAATATTTTTATATTCCCTCTCAATTGTTAGTCAACCGCTGCCGGTTCTAGTTGGACCTTATGGCTTTTGGCCACACATCCAGAATACCAAGAGCGTCTCCGTGCTGAAGTTTTGCCAGTTATAGCAGCTAATTCTCGGCCTGATTATAATACATTAAAGGATTTGAAGCTACTCGACAGTATTGTGTAAGTATATCTCTATCAATATGTTCATATTGCAATCTTATAAGAGATCCACAGTATGGAATCTCTCCGAATCCTTCCCCCTGTCCCTATGACTCTTCGAAAGGCTGGCAAGGATGACTGGGTCGATGGATATTTTATCCCTAAAGGAACACTGCTGTATATATCTGTAAGTAAATCATGTTGCTCCTGGAGAAGCTTGAATTCACCGACTTTTGCAGATACGTGTCGCTAATACCTATCCCGGTACCTGGGGTCCGGATGCGGATGAGTATGCTTAACTCATACTCTTATCAAATCATATTCTTACGGCTTTCAGATTCCGTCCTGAACGATGGTTTAACCTCCCGCCCACTTACGATCCCAAATTTTCTTTCCTAGACTTCTCTGCTGGTAACTATTCCTGCCTTGCACGGCCTATGGCTATTATGGAGTTGAAGGTAATTATTGCGTATGTATCATTTGTTTATACCGGAATCTATGCGTTGAACTTATGGTGGCGGTTTGAAATTGATAGAGTCATCATCGCACACTTCGCCTTCGAGCCGGCATATGAAGGACAGATTGCCAAGCCCATTGGTGCTAGGACCATGAGTATGTCTTGTTCTTAAATTTATTGATTTTATTTACGTATCTCTACACACAGAGCCTGAAGATAACATGCCTTTAAGAGTGAAGGCTGTAGGAAAGCTTCCAATTCCGCTTTGACGAGATAATATGAAACATTCGCAAATGGTGTCTATAAACTTCAGTCTTTCAGCTTCGATTTGGATATGTTTGATCTAACTGGAATAAAAATAAATAAATAAAATATTTACCTTCTGTTCGCTATTTGATGCTTTTCCTCGTGATAACCATGGATACTATATTCAGAGGATATAGTTTGCCACAGTGGGAATGAAAAAGACACTGGCATTGACCAGCTGGTGCCAGTTGAGTTGGAAGACTTGGATATCGCGACTGGGAAGATTTTACTGAGCTTCCGTAACTTTTTAAAACAGCATATATACGAAGTCGTATCACAAAAAAATCGTATTCTGTTTAAAGTCAACGTAGGATGAGCAAGATGATATAGAGAGAAGGGAAAATATCGGTGGCGATATGCTAACACTTGTCAAAGTGATTTGTGATCGAAGATCGAATATTGTCAAACTTCCGAAACTCTTGATGTCATCGAGGTGAAAACGAGGTGCTTGAGTAGATGTCAACACAATGCTAGCATCAGCCTCCTTGTCCAAGCTTAAGATTTCATCCACAACAGTGGCAACGTCCTCAGATCACTTTTATAAAGTAGTCCGGACCATTTAGTGGCTCAAGTAACTGACGTCGATGTGGCAATCGAGCCAAAGACAAGTTCCGAATCCCTGCGATCTGAGATATTAAGTTTGTAGCAATGAACACGATCGTTGCGTTCCACGTTATGAAAGGACTGGGTGGAGGTCTGTGGTGAATCAATGAGCTATACATCTAATATGAAGAGACTACGTACAGTACGTACAAACTGCATAGTGTAAAATGCAATGGTAGATGGCATCTGCCAGCAGATGCACGGCAAGCCTTCCATCTACTTCCTATTTCGCCGATGTGACCGGGTTGGCGCTGTCGATGATACGCTCTTGAGTGGCCAGCGAGCACGTCTTCCTCTGCAAGAACCTAGGGGGCATTCCTTTCTATAGATTCCAGAGGACTGTTGAGAAGAGCGCTGTGTCATGGAGACGAGTCTTGTCGTTGATCGAGGCTGTCGACACTACGTTTTGGGAATGGCAGACAGCGGAATGGCGACAGGAGGGATATGTTGCAAAAAGCCAAAGTAGCATCTCAGAATCAGTCAGGCCTAACCAGGTCATCAGGTAGGTCTTGAGTCTGTCAGCCTAGAGATGGTCAAAGCTTGCAGCTAGCTCCCCAGGCATGCCAGGTCTCGTCAGGTAGTCTCAGGTCTCAACAGGACAGCTCACGCTTAACAGGCATAGTTTACATTGTAGAGTATCACAGATATATAATAAATATATAATATAATATAATAAATCCAAACATGTATAAGCATCAAATAAAGCACTATATGACGAGACAGCCGCCAATACAGGTCACACCAGGAGATCCTCACCCATATGCAAGAGGAAGAGACCGAAAAGAATTCTCCGGCAACAGATGTTTGGAACCAAAAAGGAACAGGAGCACCTCGAAGGTCGGCATTGACAGGGACTGTAGGCATTAATATTGAGTTGGACCTGGAGCTACGCCAGTTAGTTGATAGTTGTTTCATTCTCAGGGACTATGTGAGGCTGAATGATGGCTGTGCAGATATAGTCTGCGAGCGAAGGTTGCCGAACATCGATCACCTACGATTGTCCAGAAACATGATATCGAAGCTAGCTAGAGGAAACTTGCGACGTTATTGGATAACCGAGTCTGAATTTTTCAGACTTTATGCTGTCAGATGCTCTGCAAGAAATTGAACAACCTTACACACTGCTGGAAGAAGAATCATTGCGGTTTTGAGCAGGAAGATAACATGCATCTGGGCCTGACGGAGATCGAATACCAGCTACGGATTGAGGTAGCGTATGATGCACTGAAGAAATTACGCAAGGCTCTAGGACTAAAGTTGTTTCTCGTCAGGTGGAAACGAAGTCTAGCCAGTGGGCAAGGGCTTTTGATATGCTTAGAGGCTGTGATTCAGAGAGTAAGAAAGCAAGTCCAAATTAAGCCATGATACATCTCAGAGGATGCGAAGAAACCATTGAGCTGGAACTGCTTCAGCTACTGGACGAGGGTTGTGTCATGCTATCTAAATGGATGGAACAGCACAGCTACTGGCAGACACAAGATAGGAGGGCAGAGGCAGAGGCAACCGAAAATGGCAGCGGTGGTCAGACGCAATTGCCCTGGATATAGAAGATGCAACATCCGGATATGCCGAATGACGTGATCGCTTCTTGGAGGAGCTGAAGTTGTCGAGGGTGGAAAGTGAATGGGTGGTAAAAACATTCTGTCACTTCAAAGGACAATGGAAGGGGAAAGCGGATATTTGCAAAAGAAAAGGTGAGAAGGATTTGGTTGTGAGGATAGAGTGGCAGTGTGTAGGGGAGTGCAGGCATTTGTGAACCGGCAGGCAGCGAACTACAGAAGGTTAGTGGTAGCCGCAGATACGAGGTATAGGGCTCTTTGTGCCAATGCAAACTCTCATGGGCTATGGGACCCATTAAATACTTGTTGAAAATAATGACTTATGTGATAAATTATTAATGGTACTTGGTTATATACTTGTATGATATTATTGGCCGGGTGTATAGGAAAGGAATGCTGGCATCTTAAGAAACCACGAGGGAAATGGCTGACCTGATAAAGGATAGGAATGGTGTACGGCAACGTTAAAGCAGGAACCAAGGTAAAGTAAGGGTGAAAAAGGACTGGCAATAAAACACGAAGTCAAAGCTAGAAAAATAGAGACACCTCGAAAGATCCGGAGAAAAAGGCTAGATGAATGTTAGGAAATGTGGAGAGAAAAAATGTTGTGGGACTAGGTGGATATATATTGGATGGGATATCTGATGGGGGAATATGTGTGACGGATGGACTTACTAAAGCTGAGCCATGCTATGGCAAATAGGATTCCTTAAGTAAAAGCGGCAGAAGCCACCATGCGGATCGCTATGGTGCAGCTGCTGAGGTGCTACGACCATAACCATTAGCTCATTGACGGGAAATATGGAGAAAATTGCTGCTGAGGGAGCAGGAGTATTGGGAGACCAATGGAGGATAGACCGAACGGAGTATTTGAAGGGGGATTGTATGCAATGAAGAGACTTCCTCCAGTAGGGCAATAGTGTGGGTGGGGGATAATCTTAAGTGAAAGCAGGACGGTTAAGGCATATCCTCTTACAACTACACTAGTCAGATTCAGCTGCGAAATCTAAGGACGTCTGAAAGACCTAAGCATTACACATTAGAAGACAGTACGGTGCCGTATCCTAAGGAAGCTCTTAAACCATGCTACAGGTGCACAGACACATCCGCATATGACAATAATTGCAATTCTGAGCATGCATTCTGAATAATATGGAAACACATATTGTGCTAGCTTTCCTAATAGACATATACACGAAAACGACGTCTAGTATCACGTTAGGTGAGTCATGTAGATCTAATGATGCCTGACGGCAGATTGTGCTGAGAATGGTCACTAGAGCCTATGTAGAGTATAGACGAAAAATCCTAAGACATCGCAGCCTGAATGCCTCTGGGATTCTGAATAATGGCCACCCCCTCGCCGAATTGGATCTCCTTATATATATGCTGGGGTAGGAAGGAAATTATACAACACTTTTTAAGTTAGCTGTGCAGGTCATGCACAGGTGTCTTAAGAAAAAACCCTCAGGTGAGGAGACAGGCCCACTCAAGATGAAAAAGGGATTACACTTATTTTTCTTGAGATAATATATATATAAAGGTCTCTGAGACAAACAGAACTCAGATATTAATCAGAGACATAGGAGTGCAACTTGCCAGATAAATTGGTTGAATATAACAGGAAGAAATGACAGAGCCTCCGGTGTGAAACAAAAGAATTAATAGAGCAGGATCATGGAATGATAGATTCTCATAGAAGATGTGTTTGTCTGTGTCGACACTGAGATGGCTGGAGGATGGGTAGGGATGCTAGAAGCCGTGATTCGGAGAACACAGAATGATTGCTTAAACGTGATGACAACCACCAATCCCAAAAATATGCATGGCTGTAAAATGAAATTGTATGTCCATGACACGGGATATTGTGCATTGTCAAAAGATCTCCGTCCTTCTACCGCTCTCTGAGAACAATTCGACTAGCATACGAGGCTAATGGAACATGGATTTCACTGGTTCAATAAAATATATATTGGATGATTTTGAAAGGTCTAATTGTGATATCCAAGATGTTCACCAGGTGGGTACTGTAAAGGTAGAGCTATAAAAGAGTTTTGAATAAAATAGACATTGTTCCATCATTACTTAGCTATAGGATGATGAAGACAATTTAGAGAGAAATTAAACATACATAGATTAGTATTCTATGTTCCTCCAAGGGCGTCAAAACTAAGTAAGATGGAGCATGTTGGCCAGCGCAATGTTGTCGTTGGTGATTTATGAGAAGCCCACAGCATCAGCTATTCTATTCCAATACCTCATCATTGATGTAGGTGTCAAGAGATCAATGAATGAACATATGTCTGTGGTATCTCAAGCTGCTGGGAAAATAACGAGTGGCTAAAGGTACCAGAGATGGGAAATGGGTTAATAAATGGCAAGAATGCCTCCAAGGATTCCATAGCTTAAATTCTAATTTATATGAATGGGATATGTTGACCATATATAAATACGAGATGTGAAGGTGCCACAGTGCAGGTTCCTTTCATCCTGAATGTAGCCACTCCAAGGGATATAAAGAGACATGATGTTAAAATGATAGCCTGATGACGAGAAGGGGAGCATGACTAGATGTTCTTCTTGGGACCTTTTGTGTCCTTTCAATGAAATCCCGAAGAAAAACGATCCCACCGATAAACCGAAGCCATAAAAGCATGCGAGGGCATTGGGTGACATGGGAGGGATAGATGGATTTCAAGGAAACATATATATAAGAAGGGTAGATACAATCTAGAGGGAAGAACTCAACGAGAATGCTAAAGTCACGAGAACAGATTGACACACCTCCTCTAAGGGCCTAATCCTTTGCTGTCAAAGCCTATACCATTGCTATAATATACATCCTCTCGCCATTTACGACCCAGAGCACACACTTAGAGTCCACAGCATCAACGACATCCAATGGATCCACATCACCAACCAGGCAGTGGAGATCAACTCCCGTCAAGTGAGATTCAGAATCACCTTTCTTTAAGAGCAGTGTTGAAACATGCTGGTGTACAGTATCGAATCAATGTAGAAGGAGGCTTTGAGCTGTCTGGACTCTGTGACATGCGTGTGTATGAGGACACCCCTGACATTGCCGAAACATGCTAACTAAGACTGTACAGCTGCAGCAGTCAGCTATCAATGCATCACATCCGTTGTCTTTTTTAAAATGACACTCATTATCTCGTCGACAATACCTCTTCAGATTGAAGTCAGATTGTATTGTAGTGAGAAATGATCCTTAGATATTCCCTTCAGCAATGATTACAACACCTTCCACCAGTGATTTATCCCAGGTTGGAAGATCTTCCTAAAGTCATCAAGATGGTGCTCATAGGCTGTTCTGCCAATGACTCAATTGTGCATGTAGTATGGCCTCCACCCTTGAAGATACCACTTGATGACTTGGTAGATCAGATAAATGGAAGACATCGGTTTGTTATGCATGTCATGTGAATATAATTGTGCTATAGATAAAGGAAGATTATTTTGGGATTTTGGGAAAAATACTTAGATGTTCCCTGAATCTGCGTCACGCCATGCTCCCAATATTCACAATGGATTGGTCTGCCAATGGAACATATTTTAAATTAATTCCGCATACAAAGCAAAAGTAATTCAATGGGAAGGTACCCAATTTTTTTTTGTCCTCTATGCCTACGGAAGGACTCCTCAACATTCCGAATCCACCTACATCAGGAAAGTTGACACTGGGCGGCTAATTGCCTAGCTAGCTGTGCCCACTTGTATATAGTACTAGCTGGATAGGACAGTATGCCTTGCTAGAAATCACTATATGCACTGCACCGAGAAATTGGGATGGCATTCTTGTTTGAACAAGTCAAACAAGTCACGTGTGCTTCATCAGCATGTCATGTCTTCTTTGAACCACTTTTTCCCTCTACTGCTGCCTAGACTCTGCTACTAATCTTCGTGAATCAACCCTCTTGATCATTTCTCTGCAAGTTCAAAATACTATGCTAGATGAAGTTAATGCTCTATTCAAAATGGTCTTCTACAGATTCTCTCTGGTCTGGGCTTGACTTTTTTCACTCTGCTGCAATGGTTTCCTTCTTTTCTTCTTCACTCAAGCTCTCTCTATGCTGTCTCCTGTTAGTGCTCAATTGTGTCATATTCATCAAGTTTATTTTTTCGTTTAAAGAAGTTCTGGAAGCACTGATAATTCGGGAAGGATATTGTTTATAAGGGATTGACCCTGTGTCAGCATGCGGTATGTTCCCTGCCTTTCCCTCTCTCAGCATTCATCTAATAAATTGGTTCAGAGTGTATATACATTAGAATAGCTCATATGATGTAAAAAAACTACCTGAATAAATTTTAATTCGTTAATAATATCGGAAAGAAATAATAAGCGAGAATGGAGCCCTAGGAAGAGCTAGTAACCACAATATATCGAGTCTCTGTACTATATATCAGTAGCTTAGCGGTTTCCAGTGATGCCGGTCTGTCGGCAAGGCCTCGCTAGAACTGCTAGGGCTGGTATCCTATTGCAGATTCGCTAAGTAGATAGGGGGGCTATATAGTATACCTAGCACTATATGGCTTTTGACAGCTTTCCTGATGTATTTTTCATACTATGGTCTACAAGAAAGGGAAAGTGTACGAAGTATAGCTTTAATATTAAATAGCTAGGCAAAGTCACTGTTCCCCACTAGAAAACAATGGAAAATTTACATAGTTGTAAATGTTGGGGAGAAAATGCTCTATCGCCATCCAATGGAGTATGGGCCTTTCCATAAGTGCAAGTTAACATTGAATGTAAAGGAGCGAAATTGTGAAAATAGATCATCAATAAACCCGAAATATTCATGTTAAATTTACTCTCAATCACAGACAACGGTAGGGTCAGTAGCAATGAAACGAATGTAGGAAGAATTGAAAATTAATTCAGAGGCAAATTAAGCCTGAGGGATTTATTGATAGCAACGATCACAGAGGAAAGTCTAAGTGCTCATTCGACAAGATTATTGAATAGAGAGATCACAGCTATCTAATTAATAAGCATGTAACCATGGGTTCTGAGAATGAACAGAGGAAGTGTCAGACTCTGAAAAAGTGAAAAGAAAAAGGACCAATGGCAGGCATTTAAACAACTCAATATCCTCCTCAAATTACTCAATAATTTACTGAGAGATCGAGGGAAATAATTATGAAACTCCATGAACCAGTGCAACACGCCAATCCGTTTGCTTATCTCAAGATGCCATATATCTACACTTAAGGCATACAGTAGAGTGAGGCAAAGCGAGAGGGCATATGATGAAATCGTGGAGAATAGCCATCCCGCCTTACATTGATCCTGGAATAAGGCGAAGACCGGGATACGACCAGATATACGAAGGATTTATCAGAAGTGTCAATCTTTAACACCTGGGATAAGGTGCCTTCTCATCGGGGGATATCCAAATAGTTGATGAGCTTCTTCCCTTGATCTTCCGATCTTCCACCATTCCAACGGAAACCCTCTGTCTGTCCTCACCTTCCATATATAACGACAGGCGAAGTGCACCATGGAGTGAAGCGAAATGAGAGACACGCGTAGGAATTGTGGAGAGTAGTTAATCCCAGTAGCGTAAATGTATACTGGGTTGTTGCGAGGATGTGAAAATGGCGCAACATTCCACAATGTAGAAGCACTGGCGTTCGTTCAAAACACTATGCAGATCTTGAATCGAATTCATGTCAAATAGCATTGACACCTTGAATACCACTCCGACCTCGCATTGAGGAACCCATTGCCATACCGTACTGTGAGAGCTCTTGCTAAAACGTGCCTATTATCTTGAAGTTTTATATTTGAGGATTTGATTGCCATTGGTAGATAATTGAGTAACAGGTCGTCCGGAGGCAAATAGAAAGGACTCAAGTGCTTGATAAGAAGAATATTCGTCTGCCGTCTGCCCTTGTGTCTGTTCTGGCCGTCTCGTGAAGCATTCGATTGCAAGGCTGTTTAAAGACTTATTGACGGTATTGAAAATCAGGCAGGCGAAGCGACTTAGGAACTTATTATGAATGCAGAAACCCCTTAAGTGTTTGAGTGTTTGATACATACATGTCAAAGTTTTCCGCAATCCAAACCAGCTACGCCTGGTTATCCTCAATACAGTCCACCTTCATGGAGATAATAGACGAAACTGAATATACTGAGAACCTATCATCAAGACAGCGACGCAAAGCACTATGAATCTTGGATGAAGAACACCGGTGCGACGTGTGAATTGTCATCACACCGGTAATATATCTTCCTCATTCATCAATATAGACACCACTCCGCGTCGCCTGTGAGATATCGGCCCATCAAATAATATTCAGGGTATTGGAGAAATACAATTTGTAAAGAAATCGTGATTGCAATGGTTTCAATTCATTCAAAGGTGTCCAGAGGATGTATTCAGGGAGACCAGGTCCTGACCAAACCTGCCCTGGAACAGTCGCAAATGAATTAGAAAAAATTCGCAAGCTGGAAAACAATAAAAACAATACTACATACAATCATGGCTTTCAAGATATGCTAAGAAAAATCGCATAATAGATGATAAATACATTGTGGTTTCCATGGGTCCACACCAAGAAAGGATAGAGCACCTTTGTTACAATAAGAAATCTGAAACGTATCATAGCTTCAATAGTAACCGTCAAAAATCCCTAGTCACCGGAACTCTGCTTATCAACGGGATAACCGCTGAGATACGGAGAAAGAGATGTGATGGCAGGTGCCAGCTTGCCGTAGTTATATTTGGAGCTTGAGGACAAGAGGAAAATTAGGTTCGGGAGGCTTCCGATAAATAAAAACTCAAGGATCTGTTGGTGCCTTCTCAGAATTAAAGATGTGGGCAATTGTACCGTAAACGAAGCAAAAACGTACGGGTAAATTATCGATACAACATGGCACGCCATCGTGAGGAAAAAATATATAACATTCTTCATCCCAGGTATAGAAAGCTAGAACTCAATGAATATCGAAAGGTTTGGAAATTCAAAGGTCATCAAGCAGACATTTTCTTCCGGTAGACGAGACGCAAGTATGAGAAGAAAGAAAGAAAAGCGAAAGACCGTTAGAACCTGTGGATCGAAGATTTAATTGTTAAATATGAGAAACGAATAGGAGAGTTACGAAGCTGACAAAGAATGAAAATTAATGGATAGTGGAAAGAAGACAGATATACACCGCCAGATAATTCAGACCTATGAGGTAGGATTTCACGTCAACTACAAAAACACCGTAATAGATGGCACGGCGTAAAATCCTACAGGCTTAGCAGTAGTAGTAGTCTAAAGCATCATGTATGTCGAAGGACTGCAAACGAAAGTAAATACCACAATCATGACATCGCAGAAACCCCGCTTACTTAGATCTAGAAGTCGCCACGTCATCCACATAGAAACTGGAGCCCCCATGTTGACATAGACCACTGTTCACTGTAGATGATCCTTATTCTCGAGTATATGAACGTTCAAGGAAGAGAAATGGATAGCATAAGACAAGTGGAAGAGAGAAGAACGGAATTGAGCTGTCAGTGTGTTTGCGATTGTTTGGCAATCCATAAGCCGCAGTTGCCGAGATGAAAGCTGACTAATGCTATACGGCATCGTGAGTGAGTCGTGTTTTCCACCACGTCGTCTGCATCTCCTTATTTCTTTCTTAAGAGAACTATTTCTTCCGACAGATAAGCAGGTACTAATAATACAATAAAGTAAGCATTACGGGTTCTACGACGTTTGGTTTGCTTCCAATGAGCACTGAGAGCAGTGTCTTCCCTCAAGGTATTCTCGCTGACGATGGGCTGTTGAAGACAGGTGAAACACCATTATCTTTTCAGCCATCCTATATCTTTGCTTTAATCGAAGATTCTATCCCAGTCCATCTCTGCAGCAACTATCCCGCTAGATTGGCCGGATGGACAGGAGGACATCCATGGATGTAAAAAATGTCAGATATCCGACGGAATCAACAAGACCAATACGGCCGACTATTAATTCCTTTTTAGGCGTACGACCTTGGATATCAATGAGATGGCGGTCGAGATACTGAAAAACATATCAAGTCTGTAAACAGGATTATTCATACTATTTACGAAGCCTAGAAAGACGGGCAACGAGTTTATTCCAAAAGTACTGTTGGAGGAGGAGTGGCGAATAAGAGCGAAGATCAGGCCAGCCCCAAGTTTTGCCGTTTCCCATGGTTCAGAAACAAATGCCGGTCGACCAAGTTTGGGCGTGTTCAAGGGATATTATCAAGGTACAACGCGAATAAAATTCACTAAAAATAGTTAAAATATATAAGCATAATTTAAAAATGTTCAAACATTGAGAATCGAAGGGTATATAGCCTACACTGTGTCTCCTTCTATAAAGAGCAATCAAAATCATGTTTAAATACAAGAAGGAATCATCTGGCTAGATTTTCAACAAATGTCTTGGTATATCACTATTTGACTTTTAGATACGGTCGATTCAATGATATGATCAGCGGCATTTTGCGAAGCTTGGAATAATATCCTTGGTTAATCATTCCTCGGGCCATTGAGAAATTCCAGGACGCTTTTTAGACTCCATATGTATCCCTTATCTTCGCTGAAATTCTTTCCTAACAGATTATATAAAGTAACGGAAATATGTTAGGTTCTTCTACCATCTAGGTCTCCGCAGCAGTATGAGGTATATGCTAGTCCCCCAGAAAATTTGTAGAAACTCAAAAAATAAACTAAAATACAAGATTCCATATGAGGAACTGCTTGTTACATGTGTTTCCATTTGCCATCTCCCCAACATTCACCTGCTGTAGCTGTTCCAGGACGTCTGAGCAGAGTATTTGAATTTCATTCTCCGTGTGCCGCTCATTCATATCCGAAAATAGCTCCAAGAACAATTTGTGGCCGGCCATTATTCACACCCGAAAACATAAAATAAATATCATTTTTAATAATCCAAAAGTTTTGAGAGATTTCCCCTTCCTGAGGGGACGCTTTCCTCTCTTTTTTTCTGCTGCTGAAGGGAAACCTCTAAAAGATCCACCCACGCCGCAGGCGAGGGCTGATATCGAGGGCTGACCAGTTTGCCAGAAGAACGCAGTGTCATGAAGACGTTGTTTGTTTGATGAGGTTGAAATGACGCTTTGGGGATGATAGCGAGCAACAAACAACCCCCCATCCACAGTGGACAGCTACATGTTCACTATGAACCTATCTTCCCCTTTGAATGAAGCTGCTCTTAGCTTTACACCGTATCGTACTCCTGGATGTTTTGAATGCCTGCATTGCCTATGATTGCGAGCTCTAGACTTCATGAGTCCGTCAGGTGCCAGCACCATACCCTACCCTCCTTTGGATCGTATGGCTTGCTCTTTAGTTATGTTAACGATCCTCCATACGTACTGAATCCGCTCCTTAACATCTTGAACCAGATCTTACATCGATACGCCTCATACAACGCTTTGAAGCATACGGGATGAGCGCCTATTCTCACAGCAACACCCTCGCATTCTGCTTGACTTCATCCCCCGGGGCCTTGATGAATTCACAAGTTGCAATCTAATCTATCTAATTTAAAAGTATTAGGAATATAATGACTTTCCCACATGGGTCCACCACATTTTTTGGTTAGTCCATCTCATCTAATATAAAAGTATTAGGAATATAATGACTTTACATCCTAAGGTTTACACGTCCTGCGCCGCGCATGGAGATCATTTGACTTGCTCGATCTGAAGTTAGGGTACTTAGTGCTACCACTGCTCTCTACCAGCTCCCGTCACGATTCATGGACATCTCAGGATCGATGCGTTGGTCCACAACGTATGGTATTATGATATGACTACGCGCCTTCTGCATCCCGCCCACCTCGATAGGTTAATCGTCCTGCAAACGCAAACACTCCTCTTCGCTGCTCAACTCTGACATCCATACGACACCATGCTAGGCCATCCTCAAGTGTCTGAAGACGTCAATTAGATCATGGTGATCACTACGGCTACCTCGAAGGAAGAAATGGAGCTTAGATGATCTATGTTGCTATATGGATGACGGATAATATGTGGGAGGTGGGTCGGGCGGGGCGGGTATGGTACGTCTACATCCATCGATCTATCTACGTATCTAACCCTTGTCCGTCGTTTCAGCTAACTTATACTTGTTTTGAACGTATACTATAGCCTTCCACATACATCGGTTATGGGGTATGTCTCGCCTGGTGCACGTCGGTCGCTGGGGCATACTGCGCTGTCGTAGTCATCTCCAGCCACCTTGGGGACGACCATCTTCTTCGAAAGATCTAGCGGCACTTCTTATGCGCATCTTTTAGAGACCCACTGCCTCGTCAACCCATCCCTGTCCGTTGGAGT
This sequence comes from Sphaerobolus stellatus SS14, assembly GCA_000827215.1. Classification (NCBI taxonomy): domain Eukaryota; kingdom Fungi; phylum Basidiomycota; class Agaricomycetes; order Geastrales; family Sphaerobolaceae; genus Sphaerobolus; species Sphaerobolus stellatus. The sequence goes on along the minus strand of KN837098.1, from coordinate 326,736 downwards.
CGTCCAATGGCACACTTGAAGTCTGCTTCACATTCAGACGATGTTAGCCGGACAAGCGCGTCAACTTCAACTCAAATGAAGTCCGGTAATCAAGTCGCCAGATATCTCCCAACATTTCAAAGCTCCAATGCCTCAGGTCTAATTCAATCAACTCAAATTCAAATGGGGGAGTAATAGACAAAGTACTTTGTGCAAAAGCCAAGTCGCTCTTGTGTGGCTAAATTTCGATGTGCCGTTGGAGCCACAATTATGGCGTGGAGCCACGACGACACATCAAAAAATGGCGACACAGGAGCCCCATGGCTCCTGCACAAAGTGTCTAATATATCCTATTTATTCGCTTATGTCTCATCGCTTAGTTGAGCTCCTCAACGGTTCGTTATCACGCGGAACTTTTGACGAATTAGGGTGTATTCAAAACCAATATATATTAACTCTACTGAATTGAAACACTATTATATATTGGTTTCGATATACCCTATTCCTACATTTGCACTTACCTAAACCCATCTTCATAGGATTTACTCGTAACACCCGACCGATGTTTCATCTCGGATCGCAAACAACGTGCCCGGTGGCCCTCATGTCTAAGCACCAAAGTCCGTCGATACGCCGCAGATTCACGTCACTGATGCGTTTACCTAATCAACAGATCGGTCACAGGGTTTCATCTTTCCTTCTGTACGTATTGCCTTACAATGTCGAAGGAAGATGTTTGGCAATTCCGTCAAAAGGTGAGGGTATTTCCGTTAGTACATCACGTAAAATACGATTGCATTACATATCATATCTTCTCAATGCCCTTGTCAATAGCACCCAATTGCTTCGCTTTTCTCACAGCATTCTCCCAGTCCGCTCTCACCTTTCGAAGCATCTCCGCCTGTACACCCATCTCTTTTCGGTCCGGACCAAACCTGATTGAATATAATCCTTCTTTTTTATATATTCAGCCTCATATCCATAAGCCAGCAAGGCTGCCATGATCGTTGCGACCGCTAACTCAACCCTATCCTCCTTAGCCCATTCAGCAATACCTTGCCATGTGATGAAAGAAACTCCTATGGCCCCACTGTATGATTAGATCCCACTTTCTGTACACTCTCATTTCAGCTGCGCCCCGTCGAATAACGGTTGTCAAATTGAAAACTGCTGCGTCGAGCTGGAATTTTAACCAATTTCCCAAATGTCGGTTCCTTAGGTCTTTGCTGCAAGGAGGATTGAATGTCTCGCTCCGCAAATTGAAGGTTAGTTGAGGTCGACAATGGTCTTTATCCTCGCCTGTAGCTGATCATTAATCTACAACCAGACAGGAATATATAAAATTACCGACGTCAGTGATTTCCTTCTATCCCATATGTCATTCTTATCAGGCTTGTCTGTGTCACGCAATTGTGGAGAGATAGTGTGCTCCGGCAGTGATGATTTTACATTTCGAACTTTGATTGCATTCATATCGACGTGATGTGCAAGAATGCTCATATTCGAAGGTTCATTAGAGTGTATTTAAACCCAATATTAGGGTACCGATATTAGAAGCTGCCTCGCCAAACATTATCTCGCCTGGCTCGCGTATTAGCTCGTATTAATCAGATTCCTACTGGCTACTTCAGTCATTTTCTAGAAGTTGTGATATTTTCTTGGGTTCAATGGTGTCAGGAAGCTTTGGCTCTTGCTGGTAGAGTTGTCGGAATCGGTAGAAGGTAGCTGTCACCAGCAAAAACTTGCGCTTGCGGACATCTGGGTTGTCTCTTACAGGAGGCATAGCGGTAGGCGATGATTAGGTAGCTAATGTTTGGAGCGTCGGCTATTAGGAACGACACGTCAAATATTACTGACTAAGTAATATATATTAGCTCTACTGAATTGAAACTGAATTAGGTCGAGCAATTATATATTGGTTTCGAATACACCCTATTATAAAAAAGTATACATGACTAACAATCCAAGTAAAACTCACTCCAAAGTACTATCATTTTTGCGTGGAAATCCCGCCATACCGACCTTTTCTGCAAGCGGTGTCTGTCGGTTCAATTCACTTGCGACAAGATGAATGTATGAAATAGGGACCCATTCGACCTCCTTTGTGAGATGTTCCTTTACATTACGGCAAAATATGGACGATTCTAAATGAAGAAGGTATGCAGCATTCCAATGGAATAATACTGTACACGGTTCGTCGGTAGGAGCCCTATTCCGATGGTGGTCACCATACCTTAGAGGAACAGAGTATTGAGTATCCACCTTGCGAATCTGAATGCACTTCTAACGACGGGTAATGTACCATATAAAAGGGTACATCCCACTGTCCACATCTTCAGAGTCTCAACTCAGTCTCTTCTGCGAACTTTAATTGCTCAGCTATAATGGTTTTCAGTCGTACTTTGGTATTTTCTGCGTGAGTTGTTGTCCATTCGCTCCTTTCAACTCATAGCTTACCACAACATCAGTAATATTCAGAAGGCAACAACGCTCATCCTGACATTCGACAAAGGTCTCGAAAAGGGAATATACCAAGACTATTTTCCTGTTGTATGGAAGTAAGTGATTCGAAGATGATATTGAAAGCTAGTTGAGGAGTTTCAAAGGGTCATATACTTTCCTTCTGGATGTACGCAATATTTATTCCTGTGACGTTCTTGAATGTTAATCAGACACCATCAGCCCATGGTTCTGGAAGTGTCACCTACGTCAACCAGTGAGTCCCTTAATAACTTTACGTTTCACTGAATCATTATGCACATTGCTCTTAGACTGGCTTTCACAACACCCCAGGTCGAGAACGACAAGATTGTGACAGCTTCCGATTTCACACCCATAGATGTGAGTATACATCTGATCGGCATTGTTATGTAACTCGTGCTAAAACCAGTCTAGCTAGGACAGAGGACGACAATTATAAAGGAAGCTGGTACAGCGAATAAATTTACTGTAAGAAAAAAATCTTGTCTCCCGAATCGACTGCCTTCAAACATGCTGTAGCCTCCCGTTCCAGGAACTGCACCCACCTCTATTGTTGCTGTCAACGAGACCACGCAAAAGATTGACATTGGCGTTGGTAAGTGGTGTTCACATCGAAATACTAGGCGATGATTTTTAACTCAATTGATTAGGCTTTGCCCTCAGTGACAGCGATGCCAAAACCGCACTTGTGTGGAGTGACGTCGGGTTAGTCCTTTCATCCGGATAAACGAATGGCCTATTCTAACAATACACCTTATAGCGTGGGCCTCAATGTTACTGCGCAATTCACCCCTACTCTTAGGGCATATATTACCGCAGACTATAAGGAAGACGATATCCTGAGGGGTGCGATTCAGTCGCCGATGCTGTGGGAGAAAAATCTCGCAGAGCTTCATGAGAGTACCAAACTCAAGGTCATCCAGGACCCTGCCACGGGTTCATACACCATTAGCTATGCATGATCAAAGATATGTAATAGGTAAAGACCCACTCTGTTGAGGAGGCTCTCTGTTGCCATGTGTCTCCTGTTGTACCGTTCAACCACAATGTGTCTCTTTTTCATGTACTTCATCAGTACACCAATTGTCCTTTCATATGCAACTTCCTTTGAATAGTTGTTGCCACAATTTGGCAAATAATCTTTGTTTGAATATTATTGCGAAAGTCTTCGCTTTTCGCAATTACATGAAAACCAACCAACGCCAAGTAAATAATTTCATCTCAGTGAACAAATAGAGAAAAGTGTTCAGCAGGTCATTCCGCAGACTCTATTTCGGCAATAGGAATTGGGAAATATTTAAGGTTGAGCGATACCTAAGTAGGAAACGAGGACTCTTGATAGGATAAATCCTCAATTGAGGAAGATCCCCTGGCTGATCTACTATTGTTGGAATAGTAATGTCTTACTTGGTCCAATAGAAATGAGAAGTCTGAAATTTTTGATACATCAGAGTGTCCTCCTTAGAATGTGAATGATTATGGTACACTTAGATTCCTCATGATAACTCTAGTTTCATTGTATATTCCGAAGGACAAATCGGCCTCACGGGTGGTCAATATGATGATATAAGGGAGGGAAGTGTGTTTTGATCAGAGCTAAACAGACAATCATCACATTGGGAGGTCACATGGCATCAAAATCAAAACTAAAGACATCAAACCGAAACAAGGATCATCAATGTCTGTAGGTCCAAAAATTGTATAAAAATTTGAGAGACTAAATTCATATCTGGGATATAAAAAAGGAGTATCCCAACTCCCAGAGGTAATGCATGTAGTTATGTCTGCCTCCTTCATCATCTATTTGACAGGAAAGTTGACACAGTCCGAGTAGTGCTATATAGTCTATGTAGTGGCCTTAGAGTTCGTAGTTTCTTTAGCATGTCTGCCACTCGAAAAGGAGCCCTAGCAGCCTTAGCGAGGACTTTAGCGCCATACTGCCATCGCTGCTGACAGCTAGCTGTGTGCTATATAGCACAATAAGTTGAACCTGTAGAATACTTAGCACCGGCTATCCCTCTATCAGACTACTTCCCAGATATATTCCCAGATATATTTAGGTGCAAATATATAATTTAAAAAATTAGGATTTTATGGCAGCCTGGGTATTAGAATATATTCAATTATAAAGAACACTTATGATGAAGCTTTGAGAGGAAAGGAGAGGATCTATGGAGACTATTGGAGGGAAACCATGTAGTAGCAAGTTGTATAGGGAGCGAAATTCAATGGTAGGTTGTTGAAGAATACAATGAGTAATACTATTAGCTAATGATCACATATACACGAAAGGCCACAGGTGAAATCTTCCAAGGATCCTGAGTTTGTTGTAAGACCACATGACCTAGCTGCAGCATTCATGGTTAGTCTCTTATAACTGATTAAAGTGTTAATACAATGTACCATTATTAAAGACCAACTAAACACAATGTCATTGCTATGACTTCCAATGATCTCCTAAGCCTAACCTTGTGAGTGTGAATCGGCAGTCAACAAAGAGCCAGTTAGCCAAAGAAAGTGGTCAGTAAACCAGACAGATAGACAACAGCAGGAGTGATCAAACATAAACCAGTATACCAGGCAAGATACCAGACATAAGAGACAAGACAAGAGCATAAGTGCACATCTGACAGGAAGATCAAATTGCTTGAAGAGAAACCTTCAAGGACTCAATTTCAGGAGTTCCAGATGGTAGAGACAGTACTCTGGTCATAAGCATGTCAGAATAAATATCATGGAGACTATAGGCTGATGTGCAGTTTGATAGAGAGAGGTTGTAGTGATGGTTCCACTTACACAGTGTAACTCACAGATGAAGGTGGTGAGAACCGCATGTGACTTGTTGAAACTGCGCTTCACAGTCTGTGTAAAAATATAATGTGAGAGAGGGGAGAGCCTACCAACCCTTAGCGAGCCCTAGCAGTCCTAGCCTAGGTAGGGCTATCTAGCACATTGACAAGCTAGAAAGACATTTAGCTGTCCATGTCAACTTTCCTGATGTTCTCTGTCTATCATCATAAATTTCTGGTAGCTCCTCTATATCCCCCTGGTAGCTTCTCTATATCCCCCTGGTAAGTCTTCCATATCCATAGATGAAAAGCCGTGACTGAAAAGCCATTGATCAAAACTGAATGTCCACTGTTTTAAGTTAGCACCCATGATTGTAAGCTTGCCAGTTTATGACACAACCTTTAGTCATATTCATTACATAACAGATGGAACCAACTACAGTAATTTTTCATCATTTACTCATATCTACCTGTAACCATCATCATACCATCTTGTTCAATAGAGATACATTGGTCCTGTCATCCATGGATTGACCTTAGTGAGGCTGCATCATAGATGGATGGGATGACATCAGAATCTTCAATCTACCATTGCATGTTATCTGCTGATCCATCATTAGCCTCACTGGAAGCAATGAGGGAGTTTACCACAAGGAAATCACAAGGAAAACATTAGAGGTCAGCCCCATTTTCTCAGTGTTTTCCCAAACACTGACATAAAACCCAATTTTATTAAGGGTTTCCTGCAATTGATGCAAAAATACTGTGAAAATGGGGTGCATTTCCATAATTTTCCTAATGTTTTCTTCTGAAGAAAACATGTCAATGCTTCTGGTGCCTGCTTAATATCTGTAGAATATGTGATACAGACAAGGATCATCCTACAGAATATGTTGCCAAATTCCTAGCCCCAAAAACCAAAATTCCTAGACATGCAATCTGTAGAGACCATTATTGTTAAGCTCCATGCTTAATTGTCAAGCCATGTGACTTCACTTAACCTCAATGAAGCTTTGGAGAAAGTTACATACCCTTCAGAGAGCTTCGTTCAACTTCACACCTCACTTCGTTGACTTTGCATCTTACTCCCTCACCCTCAAGTCAATACTCCACATCCTTGATTCACATCCTTGACTTTACTCTTGATCTCATGGGCAAGCTTTTACCCACCCAGTTTGTTCAATCACACTATCTACTCCACAATTCCTGTGGTCTTTGGCCCTGGCACAATTGGTCCTCAGTGCTTCTTCTATTCTGACAGATGACACTTCATCACATTTGTTTCCAATTGATATGTATTGTTTCCATTTGCTTATTGTTATCATGACATATATTCCATTTACTTATCTTTTCTTATGGCATATTTCCATAATACCTTTTTGTTTTATTCACTTTATCTTTTTTATGCCATTTACTAATCATCCCAAACCTCCACTATTTGATGATACACATATACCCATTGTTTGTATCGCTTATGTTGTACTTCACTCCAGACTTTGAAGTAGTTACTATTTGTAATTCCCTTTTCTGTCAATGGTCTTATAGTATATAAGAGCATGTATCTTAGCTAGTTTTCTCCAGTTCAGATATTGTGTGTATAATCCCATACTCGAGCCTAGTGCTCTTTCCCTCTATTCATTTCTGTCTCCCTGAAGTCTCTGAACTCATTCAGCAAAGTCTTGTTGCTCCTTGCGAACTCTTCCCTGAACCTTTGACCTTGGCTCCGAAGTCCTACCCTTGGCTCCGAAGTCATACCTTTGTTCAGAACTTCAGTATTTGACTTTGATCTTATATTGTTGGTTCTAATTCATTCCAAATTAAGGACATGTACATTTCAAGAAGGCACAACCCATGCATGTTGAAGCCAAGTCCTTCAGTCCTACTTCCCCTTCCCTAGTTTGACTTCACCATTACTTTGGTCATGCTTTGGAAGCTAACATTTGGATCAGCCCATACCAGTTATACCTGTATCCTGTAACAAGTTAAAGTTTAAGATACTTAGTGAATGGAATATTCAGTGAGAACTAGGGTTTTGAGTGAAAGTAGAACTAGTGGAATCCAACTGTCTTTAGAACAAGAGAGCTAAGCTGCCATATGATACAGGAGTCTAGGCTACTTATACTATTTGGGATTCAAGCACTTGAGTGTGACTGTAATCTGTCATGCAAGTCTGTGAGTATGGGTGTTAGTAAGTGCTTCCTTACATATCCATCCACCTGCCTAACAATGTGTAACAGTTAATTACTATTATAGTATGTATATAATAAGTAGTGTGTTCACCATAAGTGTCCACAACAGCTCACAATTAGCATGTCGGCACAGTAGACACCAGGATATACTTTTACCTTCACACCATTGTACTACCTGCTTACTCAAATATAATTGAGCTCAGTTAGTTTAGTGTGAATATAAGATATCACCATGTTATATCTTTTTTAACTTTCTCCCAAAAGTTTGAGTATTCAATGTACAACATAGTTGTGCAGTAGTACTTTGGGTATTCAACATGCATATGTGCACAGAAGTACCATGGGTTAAGAACTAGTCTCAACTATATGGTTTGTATTTATACAAGTAATATAAACTACAATGAGTACTCGTCTTAGTCGCAACTGGGTGGAGGAGCTGTCTGCACCAGCTGTAGGAGAGGATGAGCCCACTCAAGGACTCACCGCAGGGGATCTGACAGAACCCCATCAACCTTCTGTTGACACTTAACAGAGCACTGAGGTGTTCGCTCCAGAACACCCGGGTGACCAGAACATGAGAGCACAGCCCCCAGACTGTACCAGTATGGGTACAGTCACCCATTGGTGTGGCAGGTACTGCTGGCACATCCATGCCAATTCTACACCCATCGCAAGTGGCAAGAGCTTTGGGCACAGCCACTCAGGGTCTAGATTCCCCTCGGAGAATAATTTCCAGTTCAGGATCAGGGCAAAACCTCGGTGGTGCCCCTGTCAAATCTGATCCCATATCTCCTGATGAAAGAGATACTGAAAATGAAGACTGTAGCTTCACTATCCGAGCTAGTGAAGTAAGCAGACTCTGTGAGGAGTATGCTGATTTGATCAATCTCAAGGATAATGCTGAGATTGTTTTAATGGAAGCCATGGAGGCTACCAAGTGATTGAACTTTGTATTCAATCAAATCAGGACATCTATGAACAAGATGTCCCCCACGATGAAGAAACTATTAATAGTTTCGAAGCTGAAGTCTTCAGGGAAGACTATCAAGCCTGGAAATAACTGGGCTTGTGACAAAGCAGCCACCAAGGCTGCTACTGAGTGAATAGTAGCATAGGGTGCTACTGATGTCCCAGCTACTGGGACGTGTATGGAAGAACTTGCAAGATTGCACCAATCTCGCAAAAGCACTGAAGGTGATGTGAATTCCCCATCACCTAGACAATTGAATATTCAGAAGAATATTCCCCACACTGCTCCAAGTGAGCAGAGTGATGACTCACAGCTGTGATGTGGCTGTGATGTGGATACAGTGTTAGCGTGAGCCACACATAATGAATGTGTGACTCAGCAGTCTTGCATGCATGATGAATGTGATGTACACATAACTGAAGACACACATGTGAAATTTCAAGAGCCCAAGCATAGTAGATGCAGGAGTGACACATCTCCAATTAACACTCGTCATAAGCCAATGAGTGTTAATAATAGCAACAGAAATAATATGTCTGCTGCTCAAGCAATTCAGGGAATTCCTGAATCAATTAAACATTCCTGGCATTCATATAATGGTTGATATCTTATATCACACTGTACTAACTGAACTCAAGTTTCTTATTGAGTATATATGTAGTACAATGCTGTGAAGTAAAAGGTATGCCAGCACCTAATGTGCTGGCATGCTAAATGCGAGCCATTGTGGACACTTATGGTGTCCACACTACTTATTATATAGTATATATATGTACATATTATAATACATATTCAGTATAACATTTATCATGTTACATCCTCCCCAGCTGACTGCTACTAGCAGTCAATCATAAAGATCATCTAACTCATGATCTAAATCCATAGCACTCTCATCCCAGAGAATGAGAACTTAGCAGAATGTTGTTCTACATCCTCCAATAGATGCTCCACATATGTAGAGCATTGCTCACGCCCTTTTGGGTGGTAAACAAAGCAGGCACTGGGCATGGTGCCTACCTCTATGCGAAGTCCATTGCATTTAGCTTGTTGATTATGAAAATGTGATAGTAGATCAGCAGCATTACTGCTGCTAGTGGATGGACTCATTTCTGAGTCCCTTTGTTTGTGGTAATGATAGGGTCACTACCTGCATGTTGGTTCTGTCTAAGTGCTAGACACCAGGCACACAGGTGTGGAGTTTATTTATTCTCTGCCTTGGCCTGGAACTGGCTGGCACTAATTGCATCAGTGATCCTGAGGAACACATTCCTCTGATTAAACTAATTATAGTTTTAATCTTATCTCTGATGACTTGTATAACAAGTTGTTCTATTATTAAGATATGTTAATAAATGTGCATGTATGTGCATATATGTGTGATAATACCTCATTTTGGAGGTATTTTACTTTCTTATTCTAATTATAAGAAGTCAACACAATGCTTGAGCTTTTTATTGTTAGGGATATTGTCCAAGAGCCACATATATAGGTATATATGCATATTAATTCCTCTTTTTGGATGAATTTGTGGTTTTACTTTCTAATTTAGGAAGATCACCTGGGCACTTGACACCATGTAGCTCTAGACATCTATATAGAGTTTCTAATTCCTTTACACCTGAGAGTAACTCCCAAGTGACGTCTCCTAGAGTCCATTGTACTCTGAATTGCAATCCCTCATTGGTCTATTCATGACCAATGATCGCCTCGAAGAACCATTCTTGTTCTTTGTCCTTACCAAAGTCATAAAAGGCTTTGGCTTCTTGGTTTGGAAACCACATATCATTATTAGGTATATATGGCCTAATATGACTATTGTGAAGTGTTGTGTGGATCTTTCTAGCTTTAAGCTCCTCAGGGAGTTCAATTACAACATTGGAGCTCTCATTTCAAGCTTCCAGGACTTTATATGGTCCTATAAACTTTGGTAAAAGTTAAAGAGCCTAACCCTTTGGTAGGTTCAGGTTTTTGGTACTTAAATATACCAAATCACCAGGGGAATATTCTTCTCCTGGTCTACATCTCTTATTTGCATTAACTGTTTGTCTAATGCGACTCACTATAATGGCATCATGTGTCACCATTGTATTCCGTTTTGCTTGTTCAGCAAATTGTTTAATACCCTTATATTTGGTATTAAAATCAGTGGGTAGGTTTATATGCAGCATATATCCGTATATAACTTCAAAGGGAACATATCCTGTTGATTCACTAGTACTACTATTTATAGTGAATTCCACCATTGGACAACATTCTGCCCAATCCCGCTGATCGTTAGCAACTACTGTTGTTAGTATTTGCCCAATTGAATGATTGGCTCATTCTGTTGCTCCATCTGTTTGGGGATGGAACGAAGTAGACATTAATAGTTTAGTACCTATTAACCACTGTAATTCACTTCAATATTTTCATGATCAGTTACAATTGACTCAGGTAGTCCATGTAATCAGACTACTTCCTTTAAATACAGCCAAGCTATACCTCTAGCTGTAACCTGTACATTTGTTGAGATTAAATGTACTTGTGATGAAAATCTATCAATGATTACCATTAAGTAATCATACCTTTCATCATGAATTCTGTCCTCTGGAAGAGGACCAACAAAATCAATACCTATTGAGACCCAAGGTCCATTAGGTATTGGAAGACTGTGCAGTAGACCTACTGGTCTACAATTATCAGTTTTGGCTGTTTGACACTGACCGCATGACTGACAGAATGACTCAATGTCATTTGCCATACTGGTCCACCAGTATGATCTATGAAATATATTTTGCAGTTTTATAGGCTCCAAAGTGTCCTATAATCTTATGTGCCTGGTCAATTATAATTTCAACCAGTCTCCTCCCCCTGTTACGTCCTGATATCTAGGTGTCACTTTGGACTCCGGATATAATAGAATCAGGTAAGTAATTCGGAGTCCGGATGATATGAACTGAAAGGACTTGGCTTCAACTTATATGTTGCGCCCTTAGTTGTATGCATTGTCCTTATTTCAGAATGAAGTCCAGATGAACAAAGGATTGGAGTCCGACAGTTGTCACAGACAAGTCGGTATAAGAGAGCTCGGAGACCAAGTGTAGTAGAATGGAGAGAAGTTAGACAGATGGAGGCCGGAAGGAGTTAACAGAATAACGAAGTTGATTTCTGACTACTGAACCATAATACAAATGCAGCTATTTATACTAAATGGAGCCATGGAGCCTGAGAAGAAATGAAGTAAAAGTCAGGGTCATGGAGATGAAATGGATAAGGAAAGAGTAATAATAAATGTGGTTGGCTGGCGATAACATAAAGCGGAGGTTGAGGAGAATATAACGTAAAAGTCATGTGGAACCTAAAACACATGAAATCATAAGCGATGCTTGGCATCAATGAGAAATAAGCAAGATAAGTAAAACAGAGATCTGAAAAGTAAAGAACAACTGAGTGAAGTAAAAGTAAAGACGGAGGTCCGAAGATAAATAGAATATAAATGAAAATCACAAATGATAAAAGAAATCAAAGATGAATACAAGGTCCGAGGTCCGAGAATGAGATTGGGATCAGGTCTTGACACCCCCTTAGAAAAGCATCCTCTGGGATGCAGAGAACATCTCTACCAAGCTGATTTTTGATAAATTGCAGTTTGTGACACATGGCAAATTGCTTATGTACGGAGACATCTGCGACAACTTTGGATAACAATGTAATAGTTTAATGCTGTTATATTATATATTATGTATATTATGTACATATATGCTATGTGGTAAGTAGTGTGGACACCATAAGTGTCCACAATAGTCCACATTTAGAGTGCCAGCACATTAGGTCCCGGCATATACTTTTAACTCACACCATTGTACTACCTTAAAAACTCAATAAGACTTGAGTTCAGTTAGTCTAAGTGTGATATAAGATATCAAACCATTATATCTTTTTTAACTTTCTCCCAAAAGTTCTGAGTATTCAACATGCACACATGCACAGAAATACCATGGGTTAAGAACTAGTCTCAACCTTATTATTTGTAGTAATACAAATAATATAGACCCTGATGAGTACTTGTCGTAGTCACAAGCGGGTGAAGGAGCTGTTCACTCTAGCTGTAGGAGAGGATGAGCCCCTTCAAGGACTCACCTCAGGGGAGCTCACAGATTTTCCCTCAACCTCTGTTGACCCCCAACAGAGCTCTGAGGTGTTTGCACAGGAACACCCGGGTGACCAGAACATGAGAGTGCACAGTCCCCAAACTGTACCCATAAGAGTACAGTCCCCCATTGGCGTGGCAGGTGCTGCCAGCACTTCTGTGCCCAGTCAATGCCTATTGTGAGTGGCTAAAGCTTCGGTCACAGCCACTCTGGGTCAAGATTCCCCTCAGGGAATAACTTCTGGGTCAGATTCAGGGCACAACCTCGGTGGGGCCCCTGATGAATCTGATTGCGCATCTCCTGATGAAGGAGGTACAGAGAACGAAGATGGAAGCTTCACTATATGAGCTAGTGAAGTAGGCAGACTCTGCAAGGAGTATGCAGATTTGATGAATCTCAAAGAGAATGGTGAGATTGTTTTGATGGATGCCATAGAGGCTACCAAGTGATTGAACACCGTGTTCAATCAGATCAGGACATCTATGAACAGGACATCCCCAACAATGAATAAACTATTTATAGTTCCTAAACGAAAGTCTTTGGGGAAGACTATTGAACCCAGACTGTAAGGGCAACCCTCAAAGCCAAGCGGACGTCACGCAGAGCTAGCAGAGGGGAAATCCAAAGATATATAAGTAAATGAAATATATACACGCGAAGGGAATCTCACCTAGCAGAGGGGAAATCCAAAGAGATATAAGTAAATGAAATATATACACGCGAAGGGAATCTCACCTAGCAGAGGGGAAATCCAAAGAGAAAGACTTGGATTGCCTCTGCTAGAGTGAGCCCACTAAATACCGTCCAGAAACCGGAGTCGTGAAGCCAAACGGAAAATCAACAATGACCTGATGAACACGGGAACAATGAAGGAAAGGGGGCAACCAATGAAAAGAAAGGAGGAAACGGAAACAAACGGATAAACAATGAAAACCCCGAAAAGCCGATCGGCGCTAACAACCCATCACTCATGCGCTATGACTATATGCGCATATACCCTCCACCAGATGACCATTGTCTCCAACCAAACCTCCCACTCTCCAGCCACAGGAGTCGACGAATGTGCTGAGGGTGAATCCCGCGCGGAATCGCTACTTGAGGGTGGTTGACGTGAGGGATAGTTCCAGACGGAAAGGTTCCGGGCGAAATCTGGAGGCGTCCCCTGACATCACCCCCCCTCTAGAATGCGGCATCCTCGACGCATGAACATGTCGAAAATCGAGAGAGTTGAAAGCTGTGGAGCAAATGCGATGAGGGGCGTTAGGATGAGTGAGATGGAACTGTGTGACCAAGTCCCGCGCGGCCATATCCCGGTCGGCAACCCATGAGTTCTCCTCATACCCATAACCCTTCCACTTGACCAAATACTCCAATCGGTTACGGAATAACCTACTATCCAGTACCTGTTCAACCTCATAGTGCTCTTCTCCATCGACCAATTCCGGTGGGGGAGGTGGATCCGACTTCCGTCCGGGAATTGGGTCTGGGGGCGCATGCAAGAGCTTGACGACGTTGAAGACCGGGTGTATGCGTCTCATTCCGAGCGGAAGTTCGAGTCTGTATGTATGCCGCCCGGGTTTGCCTATGATCTTGAACGGTCCCAGATAATGATGACTGAGTTTCTGAGACGGTTGGGTGGTCTTGATGTCGCTGGCGTTCAGATAGACCTTGTCACCGATCTGATATTCCGGCGGGGGAGTCCTCCGACGATTGTAGTACTGCGCCATGTCGTCCTTGGCCTTAGTGAGAGCTGCTTT
>KN837098.1:291381-309478 GCA_000827215.1 Sphaerobolus stellatus SS14 | reverse complement strand
TCGGTAGAAGGGAGTCGAATTCCGGGCGGAAACAGGGGGTTTTACTGCGACTTGTAATAACGGTTTCTCAGACTGGGGATGTTGGGTAATAGTAGAGACTTTATCCAGTGTAGCGAAACGATTATGTACAGGCAATGAGGGCACAGTGTTCACTCGTCGCGCTTCGCAAAATCCTCCCGCTTGGAAACGACCTCTTCCTTGCCACTCGGCTCTGCTCCAGTGCTTTCAGACATGTCGAGGTCAGCCATGAGTCCATACAAGAGCTCTTCCTTCTCTTCGACAGTGAGGCTTCGGACATCGAAGTTGGTATCGCAGAACCTGGCTATATGCCCTGTCTTGCCGCAACGCCTGCATACAATGTTGGATATGCTGGCCTTGCCGCGGGTCTGGTTGACATCCATTGGCACGGGGCCATCCGGAATCTTGGTGAGTTCAGGGCGAGTATTGACGACAGGGATGGGGAGTCGAGCCTGGTAATTGAACGTCCTGGCAGGCGGAGTGGGGGGCAGTGTCCTGGGAATAGTGGTGAGGGCCTTGGGTCCGTGTGGTGCCGGTTTCTCTACCGCTCGGATATTCTCCTCAAACACCTTACTAGTCTCCCTCGCATCCACTACTCTCTGAGCCGCCTCAATCCATGCTTCTAAGTCATCAAAGGCGGGGGGCGGGTCCATAGTCGATACCGTCGTCCGCAAGGACTTGCTGAGACCCTTCTTGAACTTGACCACCAAGTTGGCTTCGTCGACATATCCCGAGTGGAAAACCAACTCCCGGAACCGATCGGCATACTCGTCCACTGAATCTGAACCTTGATACCACGAGGATCCCTCCAATTGTATAATGGCGGTGACCTGTCTGTTCCGAGGTGTGAAGCGTTTCTTGAACTCTAATTCGAAGGCACTCCAATTGGCAAAGTAGGGCTTGCCCGTGCGGGATTGAGTCCTAAGAATCAGGTCGGCAAAACTGGCAGCCTGGCCAGTCTTGAAGAACGTTAAAGCCCAACTAACACGAGCCTGCTCGTCTTGAAAGGCGCATCCAGCAATCGAAAAGTAAAGACTGCAGGAGTTGAGAAAGGATTGACCTTTCTCGCAGTCGCCGTTGAAATCCGAAGGGTTAGAGGGTCGAACTTGAAAACCTCTTCCTGTGGACATCTCTGACAGGGTATCTTCATCCATAGCTTGTACAGAGGGGGCGTTTCCGGGCGGAGCCGGTTCAGTAGCTGCCCGTGCTGGATTCAATAGCTCGATAAGTTGTTGTAGTTGATTCTCAATCCGCTTGGTCTTCAAACGTTCTTCCGCCAGGGTCAACTCCAAAGTGTTCAACCGTTCGGCTTTGGTGGTCATGGCTGGTAGATTTCCGTACGGAATTCCAAACGGCTGCTGGGAAGGGGACTCCGGGGAGGCTGCTCAGGAAGCGTGTACTATACACTTCCAATTAGACCAGAACAACAAGTGAGGGTCAGGACAGATACTGGAGGGAGTATAAATAATCCATCCAGAGAGTATGGGGTAAATCCCATACATGGGGTGCATATAGTCAGACCAGAAGCTGATGCACCTTTGCCACAACAAAGTATGCCTGCTTTGTCGATGACTGCACAATTAGATGATGCAGTAGTCAATAGGACAACTGAATACAGTGGGTTTCCGCAGATGGTGAGGCAAGCTGTCCAAAATGCCTCACATGAAGCTGAGCCAGAAAAATCTTTTCTGGCTAAAGCCAATGTTAAGATGGGAAATCCTCCCACTTACAGCAGTGAGCACAACCTTGAGAAGTTTGAGAATTGGGTTGCAAGTGTACTTCAATTTATGTCGATGTACAATTTACTTGGACCCTGAGTAGGCAAGGTTCAACTGCAATTCTTGGGTCAGTGTTTGACTGATGAAGCCCAAGAATGGTTCTACTGACAGGTAGAGCAGTTTGATTGAGAGATCAAACACTGGGACCTGGAATCTGTTATAATGGGACTCTGGAAGTGGTTCATGCCAACATTGTTGATGAACAAAGTTGCTGTCAATTATGACACCATCATGCAAAGTTTGATGACCGTGCAACAACTCCATCAAGAGTTGTCAAAACTGGCAAAACAAATGATTGAATTGCCAGATGCATATTCATACAGGAGGAGATTTATGAATGCATTAAAACCTGACATAAGAGAACAAGTTCTCAGGAAAGGTTTTACCCCTGAGCTCAGCAGTATTGATGAACTCATTGATGAAGCAGTAATGTTTGATAATGCAAAATGTTATACATCTGGTTACAATGGTAACCATGGTAGCTCTTATTTACATAAAGCTGCAACTGCAGAGCACAGTCATGCTCAGCATACAACTACTCAGAACAAGAGTAGTACGAATCAAAATGCTGGATCTTCCAACCAGCATAAATCTGGAAATAAACCAGTCCAGAGATGTCTGACAACTCAGTTGTTGTTGACAGGGGGGAGAAATGTGAGAGTTAATCCCACATATGGTAAAAACCCAACAAAACCAGGTAATACTATAAACAGACCAAACCAAAGCAATCCTATTAGGACTGCTCCTAAAGCAAACAATACTGTTATTTTTTATAACTGCAATCAACCAGGTTATATTCAACCAAATTGTCCATTTCCTGACAAGGACAGGAGAGTTGCAGGAGCAAGAATAGAAGAAGTTTGTAACAATTACATATTGTTATATTAGCATATATGCACTACCTAATGTACATATATGCAGTATATAATTAGTGTGGACACCATATGTGTCCACAACAGCTTGTATTTAGCATGTCGGCGCATTAGGTGCCGGCATATATCTTTTTACCTTACACCTTGTACTACCTTACTCAATATATAAGAGTTCAGTTAGTCATGTGTGAGATAAGATATAAACATTCTGTTATAAAGTTATTCTTGAGAAGTTGAAGGTGAAGGTCAAATCAAAGAATTTGACAAGAGCACTCCTCATCTCGAAGAGTAACAAGATTGGGAAGATCAACCTGAAGAGGATGATCAGCAGTATTGTTTTGATGATGATAAATACAAAATGAGATCCATTGACAATGAAGTTGTATGTGTCAATGCAATCATTAAAGACTCAGGCTATAATGATCGTCGCAGACTCTATGGAACTAGAGTCCAGGAAGCAGAGACTGAGCTGAGAGTCTCTGCAGTGGTGCAGTCAGGAAAAAAGGAACAGACTGTCTATGACCATTGAGTCAGGAGGAAAGCTTGACCTTTACCTACAAGAGGTAAAGAGAATGAGACTATATCTGTATTGTGGGATATATTGGGAACAAAGGCCCACTGCCTTTTAGACAGTGGATGTGAAAGGATCATGGTTTCGAGTGAATTTGTGAGAGCCAACAAACTGCCAAAGTTTGAATCAGAGAAGCCTGTTATATTGCAACTGGCTTGCATGGGAAGTAAGTCCACTGTTCAGTATGGACTTACCACCAAAATACTTCTCAGCAATGAGAAGTATGACAAATATTTTGACATCGCTAATGTCAATTACTATGATATTATTTTAGGAACTCCATTCTTACATCAGTTTGAAATCTTATTGGATTTCAAGAATAACTGTGTGAAACTGGGTAAACTTAGTTTCCCCAACAGGTTTAGCAATATAACCCCAACTGAAGCAGATAAGAATGAAAATTGCCTGCTAAAGGAAAAGCCAAAGTGTAAAAGTGGCTGTCTTTATGGCAGGGCTGAGCATGGGTGACCCGCAGGTGCACCCATGGGTATACCTGCAGGTATTTTGCTCATTCTATCGAGTACCTCCACCCGTGGGAACACCCGCACACAGGTACCCGTGAATTTAGGCACCGGCTATTCACCCATTTCCCACAGGTATTTATAAAATAAGTCACAGAAATGGTGTTTAGACATGATTTCTGCAACTTTATAAATACCTGTATGGGTTTTCGTAACTCATTGGAGACACCTCCACCTATGGGAACAGCCGTGTGCGGGTACCCATGACTTTAGGTGCCGGGTATTCACCTGTTTCTCATGGGTGGTACTCATGGGTACCCGCAGGTATGTGATACCTGTGCCCAGCCCTACTTTATGGTGGGTTAGTTATATCACACCTTGCACTAGCAGACTGTTTACAGTTATGTATTCAGCTACTAGGTAATACAAGGTAAAGTGATCAACTGGTCAGTGCTAGTTGCCGACCCAGAGCTATATACTATAATATTATGTAATGTAGCTATATATACATTATGTAATAAGATTATGTAACTATGTGGACACATATATGCATCCATAAGAGTCCATAAGGACTTAGAGTAATTAATGTGAAGTCAATTCATAGTATCTACTAATATACAACAGACACATAAATGTGTCCTAAGTAAGTCTAACATGACTTGTATGAGGGTGTAAATAATGGTCCCTTACACAAAGGCTCTTCCTGCTCCTACTTCAAAATGAAGCCAGGAGGGTGAGACTAGTAAAATAATACCATTAGTCTCACCATCGGTTGCTGCTATTTATGGAAGCAGCAAACCAGGAAGTAGGGGAATTGAATATTGTATTTATGGTGTTCAGAGTAGAATATCACTTAGTTAAAGAGATATTCCTGCACTGAGAGAAGCATGGCAGAATAAGTATGCAGATATCTTTGGAGATATCCCTTTGGAATTACCTCCATTTAGGGAGGTAAATCATGAGATCAAGTTGATTGATCCATCAAAAGTGATTCGATATAGGACCCCTTGATGTCCTGAATCACTAAAGGAACAATTGATTGATAAAATTCATCAATATATTACAGTCAGGTGGTGGTGACAGAGATTGACACAACAGGCTGGACCCATGCTATGTCTTCCTAAAAAGACAGGTAAGCTGAGAACTGTGTTTGATAAATGTTTGCAAAACAAAAATACAGTAAAGGATGTAACTCCTTTTCCTGACCAAGACATAATTCGTAATGATGTGGCCAGGTCTCAGGTTAGATCAAAGATTGATTTAACTGAAGCATATGAACAGATACACATTGTGGATAGAGATGTAGACAAGTCTGCATTTTCCACAATATTTGGGACTTATGAAAGTCTTGTGATGCAGATGGGTGCTTGTAATGCTCCATCTACATTTCAATGTTTGATGACTATGATATTCATCAAACAAGCGGGACAATTCATCCATGTCTATTTGGATGATATATTCACATTCTCAATGTCAATAGAAGAACATGAAGAACACTTAAGTCAAGTGTTCACATTATTATGTACAAATCATTTATACCTGAGCAAAACTAAGGTAGATTTGTACTGGGAAAGGATGGACTGCCTTGGACATGTAATTGATGACCAAGGTATTCATGCCAATACAGATAAGCTGTATTGTGTTCGTAGCTGGTGCACACCAAGAATGTAAAGACTATGTCTTTACAGTGGTTATGCTAATCACACCTGTTCACAGACTGTTTACGGTTTGTATTCAGTTACTATATAGTACAGGTGTAGGTTTAAGCTGGGGAGCGCTAGTCGCTGACCCAGGTATTTATACTACAGAGTTACGTAAGGTAACTATATATATTATGTAATAGAATAGTATCTACGTGAATGCATATAAGTGTCCATAAGAGTCCACAAAGACTTAGAATAATTGATGCGAAGTCAACTCATTGTATATACTATTATACAAGAGATGCATATATGCGTCTGGTTAAAAGTCTAATCGTGACTTTATACTAAGGATTAATTATAATCCCTTACTCAGATGGCATGAACTCACATAAAATCTGGTCCCCAGTCTGCATTGTCTCTGAGACAAGGTCTGATGAAAGAAACATGTGTGTAAAATAAGCCTGAATTCATGAGCCTGGTTGTAAAAGAGAGATTCACAGAGATTAGACTGCTGTCTGTAATGTTCTGAAATATATGTCATGCACTAATATTAAAATTGAAATAGGCCACGCATCAGGAAACTTGGTAAAAACCGGCACCTAATGGCTTGGTATCTTTTGGTTATTCCTATGGAACAACACAGGGATATACTATTTTTTTTTTTGAGAACCTGGTTCATATGATCTGTTACCCTCTCATGACAAATGACTGGGGCCACCCATACAGTCTGCGTCGAGATATTGCCCATGCAAATTTTGCTATGGAAATGTACATAAACTATAATCAGCTATAGGCAACTATGCTAGTGATCCTAGTTTATGTACATTTCCATAGCAAATTTGCACAGGCAATATCTCGATGCAGACTGTATAGATGGCCCAAGGTGTTTGTCATGAGAGGTTTATAGATCATATAAACCAGGTTCTCAAAAAAAAATAAGATATCCCTGTGTCATTAGGAATAACCAAAATTTGTTACCGAGCCATTAGGCGCCGGTTTTTTACCAAGTTTACTGATGCAGAACAGTACCACATCCTTCCGTCATCGTAAGGTTTTCTGAAGGGAAAGAGTAAGTCTGCAGCTGGAGGCTGAATACTTTACTAGCACTTCCTTCGATGACATTACAACAAGAAAGGATGATAACTCTTTACCGCCAGAATAAAGCAGAAGCAGGATAACACATTATGAGTGCAAATTGTGCCCCACAATCAGGAATAACCTAATAGTCGAGAAATGGATGAGCCACTTCGTGACATGGGGGTTAATGTGGGGAGACCAGAGATAATATAAAATGTTCAATTAGGATGCGAGATGTATGCTAGTACGACATAGAAAGAAAAATAAAGGAAAATAGTTCCAACCTGGCTTCCGCATTCGGCAGGGTAAATCGGGTGCCGAGAGAGAGCGGGAAGCCTATTTCGTCAAAATAACAAACATAGGTGTCAGATGGTGAAGGTGACTAGCAGCCCATGAACGCCCAACGGTTCAATCATCGATACTCCGCATGACATTGACCATGTCCTGTGAATCGATGCACCGTGTCTCCAGGGCTGCTACACGAATTCCGAATGGAACCAGGAAAATACCATCGTCTGGTATTTATAATTCGACACAAGGCGGTAGAATGCCAGGTCAGGGTGAGATTTGGTGTCCCATAACGACTTACCATAATCTCAGTATAAATCAGTAAGAGTACACAGTAAGTTGTGAACCAAAGATAAATACGGGTATGGAATTACTGGCGTAGACTCCTTGTCCTTTTAATATAGCGGTTTCAAGGATGTACGGGCAAAGTCGGATGAAAAAAGGCTGGGATTCTGGCTATGGGGGGAAAAAACTTTGGAGCCTCTTACGTCCGTGATCGAGCCGAAGGATCATCAGAATGTGCAGTAAGGTGACCAGAGAGGAGACTGACTAGATAAATTGGGATACAACGATGCCTCCGACCAGAAGAAAGGAATTGGAATAAACGATAGATAAATATTGGTACAAGCTAGAGAATTTCCCTCAACGATATTGATAAAGCCGTGAAGAAAGATCAGCACACCTTTTCAGGTGTTCAAAACCGTCCCTCCTTAATCTAATACTAACGAAAACAAAAGGCAAGACTGAGAGGCTCGCCATCCACGTCAAATAAACCTGCGACCAACTCCCGTCGAACGAGTATCAAATTTCGTTCAGAAGGCACAATAATATGCCTCAGAAGGATGGATAGACTTGAAGAATTGACTTATCACCTGCACCACTATGGCAGGAATTGTTCCACGGACATTTCGAACATTGAAAGGATTTGAGGCATTGGTTAGGATGCTGTAAATGGAGTTGGCCAGTACGGGATACATTGACAATACTACTAGGTTCTGATCATGATGAGTGGAGTCACGACCGCGATGAAAAATATCTAGTCTTTCGTTCGATTCGTTAATCAAATACATAAATACAAAATAATTGCAATAGTTTCCATGGTGGTAAACATATCCTTTAAAAAAAAGTGGCTCTGGTTTGTTACCAAAATTCACAGCTAGCGTTGACGATATTTCCAGATATCATAATAGGGGCAGTGAACTTGATCACGTTCTCCAGAGGATTAAATATGTGCTGTCAAAAGCATTCTGCAAACGAAGAGAAATCTGTTTAGGAAATTGATCCGATATTGAGTAATCGATTAATCGAAGATCATGGCCGCAGGGTACCAGTTCCAATAGGATCGCAGGAACGACTTCAATGGCTACGTCGCCCATCGGATTTTTTCTTTTCTTATAAATCTAGGGATAGTACAGATTAATTGGAGAGTGGCATCTGTGTTCCTGCCCTCTTTGGGTATGCGAATCATTAGGATGACGGAATAGTGTAACGTGGTCCTCGTAGGCATCGCATACCCCAGAAAAGAGGATACAAATCCACCGCTCTCAAATCTCGCTATCGACAAAATGGCTTGGAAACGATATTTGATATGAACTCAAACAACGGTGTATTCAATATGTAAAGAAATGGGTGAACCACAATACAACCTCCATCGGAAAAAATATTATTTTCCTTCAACTGTATTCTCAGGAGAGGAATATTGATTTTTGCAGAGCATGGAGGTCGTTCGATTCTTCCCGGTATTCAATTATTAATACACAAATCGATAACGTTTCGGTTGGTAATACAGATGTAGACTATTTACGGAGGGGTCAAATCCTTTTGGACCTTGAGAATCTAAAAGCCTTAATTGCACGAAACCTTTGAACACAATAGACACCATCATCTTCAGTATTGAGTAAAGGAAATGTGCTGTTGTGAAATGTAATACATCAGAAGTGTCTCTGTGTAAGAAGGAGATGCCATTCAAGTTCGAATATCGAGAGAAAGGCCGCGAGAGCGAAAGGACAGATAAAAAATGGATGAAACACGTGGTTCTTCGATAGCTATAAGCTAATTAACTCCTGATCCTGCCCAATTATTTTTATAAAAGTCTGATGCAATATGAATAATAATACTCCATGATTTTATGAATCAACTGCATTTGTTCTAAACACGACATGACTAGCCCTCTAAGTGTACGGTAGGCTGAGGTGAAACGAGAGTACTGTTGCTCGAATTGTGGAGAATACTCAATTCATGTCAATAAATCGGATGGATTCCGCTATTAGCCAAATGATTCAACTAAGGTGAGAAGCAAATCCTGAAACTGATTGATCAGAGAGTTTCCTTCGCCACCTGGAATATTACACTGTCCTCGAATAGCAGAATTCATCCCCAAATGGTATGTTACATGGAGATATCTTATAGTGTGGGTATCAGTAAGGCTTAAGGCTGTCTCGTGAAACCAAGGCTGGAACAGTATTTGGACGGCAACCAGGCGGACCCTGTCGAGAAATAACATCGGCGAAAAGTCCTACAATTGGGGAATGCAAGTATCGATAATCTTAGCGCGAGCCTCATAAAGTGCGCCTGGTTCTCCTGAATACTAAATAGTTTAAAGGCGAAGAACATTATATCTGGAGGGAACACGCTTCCATGATAGTGACTCAGAGTGGAAAATATAGTCATAATAAAGGACCTAACTAACCTCATGAAGTTCAAATAGCACTTCAGTAGCGCGAGCCCAATCTGTGCCGCTTTCTAGACCGTGCCAAATGAAAGACATGTCCTCCGAACATTGAAAAGAGCAATGCGTAAAAAAATAAGAGATGTACCAGATCATCACAGCGGTCCGAATAGACAATCATGGAGACTGGTATACGCCTGTTGGAAGAGTTCCATATAGTAGTGGAATGGCTGCAACGTCATTAGAGGCTGGAAAGGAGTTGCGAACGAAAATTTAAAGGAGGGTGTATCCTGGGCTCATCCTAGTATTCCGAAGGAAAATAGTATGCATCCTAATGAGTACCTTTCGTTCCTTGAGATAGACCACAACAGACCAGGATAGTACTCCTTTTCCGACAGAGTAAGCTGAAGGAGAAAATAATAAGTGGAACAAGTGACTGATGAACTAATTCATGACATCCGAGTCGTTCTAGAAGAATCAGAAGTATAAGCAGCTGTTTGATTTCGACGCGAGAGTTTAGTAAAAAGGAAAAGGAAGTGTGCTGAACAATAGCGGAGGTATTATACCAGAATTTATATAGACAATCGGATGGGGAAAAGAAAACTTAATTCTCACCCACACGTTTGGTTGACGAGGTCGGGTAATTAGTCGTTGGCCGAGGCCTGGGGAGATTCTCCCAATGTGCACCTATGTACTTCAATGTGAAGAATAAAATACGGTATAATCACATTTACTTTGACCACACTCTTATGATTGTTGAGTGAAGAATTAATATATATATATAATGGATAGCATTATAGACACGCCTTCGGAAGCTTTGGCGATTCAAGATCAGGCGCTCTTTTGTTATTGTTCTGGAAACTAGTAATAGTAGTAGCATATAAACACATGGTAACGCTCTGAGGACATCGTCAACCTCCTCTGGGTGTAATTATAGTTGAAAAGGTAGATGCGGGATGAACTCCGGGGTTTTTAAAAGATCGCAGGGACGCACAATGGAACATAGGAGTTTGGAAAGACCCCCGACCTCCATGCACGGCTTTTCAGATCGCGTGGTAACATCAAAGGGTATTAATGCCAGTTGCATGGCCATTTTTGTAACTTAAATTCAGCGAACATTTACACCGTGCCCGAAGACCGTTCGTGTACTGGACAGACACAGAGTTACAGAAGAGGACTTTAATAATTATCAATATAGCAACCATGCGGGCGAATATGGTAGACATCGTCCCAGAGACTACCCTGGCACTGGCAAGCCGATGGCCACTCAGAACACGTCAACACTGATCGGGCTACGTACACAACGTTTGGTGTTCCGTCTAAGGGACACGGTGGCGAAATATACAACCCTAATCTCTATATGAGCATTCCACCACAAACCCCTTGCGGATATCCTCTTCTCGATCAACCAGGACCATCGATCGCCACAGAACAAGTCCAGTACCACAAACATCTCGACAGCTATGTAGATCCAGTAGACTCAAAGTCAGGACCTTGGGGTACTGGTATTTACGCCCCATCGATATACGCAGAGCAAGAGCAAGCGCGGCAGGCAGAGGCTCGTGCGAGCACAACATCCCCAAGCGACACTTGAAGCCGGGGGAAAAGATCGTAAAGAGGAGGATCGCAAAGGATTCTGGACGGCGAGCAAGGAAAAAATACGCCTGGCTATGGGGGGAACGCACGCAGCGTCGGCGCACACAGCGCAGCACAAGATTCTGGAGCCTGGATACCATGGAATGCACACATGTAGAGGCCGCGGAGTTCTTGGCATGAGACTAGTAGGTTGCAGTAAGGGCTGGGATAAGTACTGGGATAGACGCGGTGATTATTGTGGTCACTGGTGAACGTCTAGAGCATTGGACATAGCCGCTTGGTTGAGCATAGCTGTGAAGCTGTATGACCTTCTGCACCAGAGGAAAGCCAAGCTCCACATGACCCAGCGTCACCTCGATCTCAATCTCGGAAGCGCCGCTGTCAATCAGGTGAACAGAATTAGATTGGGCCGTCATTGGCGCCCGTAAGAGCCAGGATGAGGCTATCCGCAGGGCTGGGTGGAGAAGGCGTTGGGACCGCACTTCCTGTACGATCCCCACAGAATATGAGTACATGTCAATGATACACGTTAATTGGCATCATGCTGATGGTATATCTTCCGCCATTCATCAGTATGGTTGTCACCTCCAAATAATAAGATATCTTCTAACAAAAGAAATCTTGTCAGGATATTTGAGAAATAAATATAACAAAGAACGGACTCTCCCAACAGCGCGAAAGAATGGCATCTTCGCAAGTAACTAGCGAGGGAAATTCGGACTGATGGGAGAGGATTGGACGATACCTCAAACTCGGAAATTCGATGCCATTTCTGAAAGGAGGGGTATAAATTGTAAGAAAGGATAGAACAAAATACCAAGGGAATCGGCGTTTCATCCTGGCTTATACTTGACCGAAAAAAACGAGGGCTACCTTGGGTTGCCTTGGAAGGCTCGACAGAGTGAGTGCCCTATTCGCCACGGTGTCAGACGGTAAATTGGCTAGTAGCCCCTATGACTCATGACTCTTATCGATACTCCAGACAATGGTCGTGTCCTAGATGCTGAGAACTGGGGTATCGATATATCCCGTATCCAGGGCTACTGTGTGAATTCCGAATGGAACCGGTGATGAGAATGATATAATCGGACAAATAAGATTTGATACAAGGTGGTGAAACGGCGGGTTAAAATGAGAGCTGAGGGTAATACGAAGATCTGGATTTGAGATCATGAAAACAAAACAAAACGAGAAGGAAGAAACGCGCGTGCCCTATGTAAGTTAAATGGATCCCAGTATAGATCGAAAGTAAGTAGACAGTGAGCGTCCAACGATGAGAATAATGTATCCTGATGTAGATCAGCAGTACACAGTCAGTGTGACCAACGATAAAAATCGGATACGGATCGGGTATACACCTTTCATCTTCGATATAGAAGCTTCAATGATTGTACAAGCAAAGCCAGAGCTAAGAACAGGACTAAGGATCCTAAAGATGCGAGAGAATGCTCTCGCGCCCTTAGAATGAAGCCTTGAAGGTGCAGTAAGGTGATCGGGGAAGATATTGAATGGATAGATCAGAAATGAGATGCCTCGGGACAGAAGGAAGGGATTGGAATATATAATGAATAAATATTAGCATAGGCTGGAAGGAAGATTTTACAATCTATCTCGTCGAGAATGGGAAATCACACGATGAGAAATCGCCGCACATTCTGCACTCTGGAGAGTTCAAAATATTTCTCCATACTCCAATATTAACGAAAACAAGAGTCAGAGTCAAAGATTCAAAGTCTTCCACGTCAAACAACATACAACTTCCGTTGAACGAGGATCATCTCTTCGTTGATAATGTCACTATAATATATCTAACGGAGATGTATGGCTTTGGAGAATTGACGTGGAAGATTGAATGAAGAGCTTTGCAATCGACGGTGGATGGTCTACGGATGCGCTGTATTTGCCGAAACCTGCTGACTAGTAAGACTATACAGTTGCATCCCGTCGATCACCACCTTGAATCTTTTGGTTCATTATTACAGCCTCGAGCGTTGACTTCTCACCTGTTACAACTGTACTTCCAAGACATTTCGAATATTGAATGGTAAGCCATTCAGAAATGGCTGGATTATTCTTCGAAAGGTTCAAGGATCGGATGCAGGTGAATCGCAATTACGAAGACTTGAGCAGTAATTTGAGCGCAATCGAGGTGATTTGTTAGGATATCGTGAATGGAGTTGGCTAGTACGTGGGGGATTGATGATATAACTAAATCCTGATGATGAGTGGAGTCACGACCGTGATGCAATATTTTTTATGACGGCAAACATGTCCTTTGATAAATTGTTCCATTTCGTTGCCAACATTCACAGCTAGCCTTGACAATTTCCAGATATCATGATAGTAGCAAGCGAGGGATCACATCCTCAAAAGGATCAAATAAATGCTGTCTAGAAAATTTTGCAACGAAGCGGATTATATTCAGAAATTTGATTCGATATCTAATAATATTAATCGAGGACCACGGCCAGTGTCCTGATCCACAGACCCATCGGATGATTATTTTAAAATTTTATAAATCTGGCTGTAGTAGAGATTAACTGGAGATTGGGGACTGTGATCCCGCTGGAGTCGTTAAGATGGCGGGATCGCAAATACCGTGGTGCTCGTAGTCATCGCATAACCCCGAAAAGGGGATACAATAAGGATACGAATCGAGTACTCTCGAATCTTGCTACCGATAAAATGGCTGAAAAGCGATATTTGATATGAAATTGGAACAAAGAAACCAGTGACCATAAGATGACCTTCATTTCCAAAAGCAACATCACTTTCCTGTGCCCTTTAAACCTTAAGTTCAAGTGCTCTCAGGAGAGGACTATTGAGTCTGCGGATTATGAAGGTTGTTTGATTCTTAGTTTTGAATGATTACTAAGATCATTGGTAAAGTCTCGGTGGGCAATACAGATGTAGACTGGATTCCATCACTTAGGGAGAGGTTGAATCTTTTTGGTCCTTTGAGAGTCATGAGAACATAAGTGGCGGAACCCATTGAGCTCAAGTATCTTAATTGCACGTAACCTTTTAACACAGTGGACGCCATCATCTCCAGTATCGAGTAAAGAAAACGTGCTGTTTTGAGATGTAATACATCAGA
Organism: Sphaerobolus stellatus SS14; assembly: GCA_000827215.1. Classification (NCBI taxonomy): domain Eukaryota; kingdom Fungi; phylum Basidiomycota; class Agaricomycetes; order Geastrales; family Sphaerobolaceae; genus Sphaerobolus; species Sphaerobolus stellatus. Next base: position 295,409 of record KN837098.1, on the reverse strand, counting down.
AGTGTCCCCGTGTAAGGAGTTGATGTCATTTTGGTTCGAATAATAACAATATAGACATTGAATCATTAATTGATCTTCAAACAGCTAGCGTCCCATATAGTTAAATACGAAGAAATGAGTTCTTACAGTAGAAGACGCTATCATCTCTAGTATTGAGGATAGGAAATGTGCTGTTTCGAGATGTAATGCATCAAAAGTGTCTGTGCAAGTCTTAGTAAAAGAGATGCCATCCAAGTTCGAATATTTTCTAGACACGAGTGTTGCGAGAAAGCGAGCGAAGAAACAGATAAAAAATGAATGAAATACATGGTTCTTCCCTTCAGTAGTTATAGGTTAATCATTTCCTTATACGTCCAAAAAGAAAAAGAAAAAGAAAAACCGTTAATGGAATACGAAGAATGGCACTGCACGACTCTATGCATCAGCTGCGTTCGTTTTCAACTCCCCATTGCTAGCCCTCTAAGTTTACGGTAGAATGGGGTGAAACGAGAGTACAGTTGCTCGATTCATGGAGAGACTTAATTCCTGTAGTAAGTGGAATGTATTCCGCTATTTGACCAGGATGTCAGACCTCGGTGGGAAGCAAATCCTGAAAATGATTGATCAGGGATTGTCCTTCGCCACCTAGAAGATTAGCCCGTCCTCGAATAGCGGGATTCACCTCTAAATATTACGTTGCACGGTGATATAGTGTGGGAATCAGTAAGGATTTCACGATACCAACATTTTCTATGACTAAAGAAGTCTACAATTAAATTCGGCCTATAAGCTTGGAATTTTCAAGCCGAGTGTTGATTGGCCATATGGAATACTTGAATATAGCACGACCACCCTTACAGCCCCACATAAGTAGAAACCACTCAGCTCTATCCAATATTAATTGCTGCCCGCATATTATCTTCCGAGTTGTGTGCAGATCCCGTTATTATGCCACCTCATAAAACTAACGCTGGAGCAGTATTCAGAAGGTAACCAGGCGACTCTATTGAAGCTAGCCTAACCGCGGAAAGTCCTATAGCGGTGGGATACATGTATGAGGAGTTTTACGGTGAGCATCCCGGATTGCGCCTGGTTCTCCTGAATACCAAATATTTTGAAGGTGAAGAAAAAAATATCTGGAGGGAACATGCTTCTATGATAGTGACTCAGAATGAAAAATATAGTCATAATAAAGGGACCTGACTAACCTCCTGAAGTTCAAATGGTACTTCAATAGCGTGAGCCCAATCTGTGCCGCCTTTCACACCGCCTCAGATGAAAGACATATCCTCCGCATATTGGAAAAACAGCGATGTCACGGTGTAAAATAATGAGTGATGGACTAGTTCATCAAAGCGGTCTGAATGGAGGAATCGCAGAGACTGGCAGACGCCTGTTGGAAAAGCTCTTTTATATTAGTGAAATGGATGCAAAGAAATTGGAGTTTGGAAAGGAATTGGGAACGAAAAAAAAAGACCAAATCCTAAGTGACGTTGTGGTGGTTGGAAGGAAATTAGTATACATCCTAAGGAGCATGCTTCGTTCCTTGAAACAATTCACAATAGGATAGAATGGTGCTCCTCTTTCGGCGGAGTAAGTCGAAGAAAAAACTATGTACCGATTCATGTGTGGGTTGCTCTAGAAAGACCAAAGGTTTTTTTTATAAAAAGGTTGGACACGAGAGGTCGCTGAAAAAATAAGGAAGTGTACCGGACGATAGAGTAGGCGTTATCCTATAATTTTCAACAGGCATATCATACTTAGACGATCTGGTTTTATTTCCACAGACGCATTATGCCTAGACATTCAGATAAAAGGAGCACAACATCCCCTCTTGGTGTACAACAAATAATCGAATTTGATTGTAATAGAGGGGTAGATTGGAAATTTTGTACAGGACTCTGGTATAAATCATTCCTTGTGTAAAGAAACGCAGGAAGCCTCCGGGATCCCAGCAGGCAGAGAGACGGATAGCGGGATTTCAGAGATAGTGGAACGTTTAGATCATCGAGGCAAATAGAACGTTTCACTAATTGAAGAGAAAGAAGCTGAGGCATTATTGCAACGTGCAGAAACGTTTTGCAAGACGGGGAAACAGCTCGAGTGTATCGGAAGGTTGCAACGTTTCGCCATAAATCAAACTAATAAAGACAGAAAAAAAAATCCCAGAGGATCTAAGGGAAAGAGATCAACCATAAAAGTGAATGGGGGAATGAAAATGCAAGGCGCCTTCGGAAATAGCTTGTCCTTGCAAGTTGAACACCCTATACACCTTTAACACTATCCGATGCACAATCCACGGTTGTCATCGTCCCCATGGATCATATGAAAGCACACGCCCTGTAAGATAATATCATCTTCTTTGGAGTAGACAATTATCATGAAATCGACTGAAGATACATGGGGAGCAGAGACGTGGAAAACGAAATAGGTCAGACCTACGTGTTTGCGACTGTTTGGCAATCGATAGACGCTTCAACGGGCCGCAGATGCCGATCTCGGAGCTGACTAATGTTGTACAGCTGCATCGTGTTTGCAACCGCGACCTTTTCTCTCAGTCTCTGTTCTTCACTGGCATCCTTCGCCTCTTCACATCACTTAAATATAAGCATACGAATTCCTTCCTTAAGAAATATGGTCGACAATCAGTTTATCTCCGGACAGTTTACTTTTGCAGAAGCCACGTGGCTTCTGTGCGTATCGTCACTCTAAATGATTAGACTAACCCTGACTAGGTGGCTAATCACAATTCGGACTGCCACAGGTGCACATCGAAAATAAGCAACTGCCACGCGAAAGCCACGTGGCCACGTGGCTTCTTCGTAAATTGTCTATTGCGATTCGATTGATGCGTGGATTATACGTCCGATGGACAAAGTTCTTGTGAGTGGTAGCCTTTGTTAGAAACGAATTTTATCTGAATATGCATCTAGTACGGCGATTTCACTATTGAATATGGGAGTTATGTCAACGATGTCGTGAAGCTACCCTTGAGACCGATCATTGGATGTTATCGCACCCAGGCTGGATCCTGTCACTCCGCTTCTTGGGGAAAGGATCCGCCAAATCCTGATATCTCCGTACGTATACCAGACATTCAGGTCCCCAGCATGGTATTGCTTATGCGTATGACCTTTCATTGACACCTCCTTGTCCAACAAAGGCAAGTGACTTCAAATTTCTCCGAAGTTAACGGTACCATGATTGCATCACATGGACGATCAACTTTGACATCAAAATAGCGGTCATATTTCGGAACTGAGCTAGTCCTTCGAAATCTCGAACCTATCTTGAAGTTTATATATTAGGCTGCAGTCTGAGGTCCGTTGCAACAGAGGTGTTCTCCTTTTGGTCTCGTCGATTCAAGTAAGTGCAAGGATTAATATTCGAAGTTATTTTTTAATAAATTTCTTTGATAGTATGATGCTCTCTATCGGCCTTATTCTACTGGGTCAAGTCTTTGGCATATTCTGCCTGGCAAGCACAGGACCTGCATCTCCGGCAAGCCTCTCGTCCAATTTACGTCTTCTTCGACAGAATGATCTGAATTGTGAGTTGAATTTTCAAAGATTTTTTTTAAATAATAACCTTTTCATAGACACTGACGCAAGTAATCATGCTAGTACTATTGTGTTGGACGCGATGTCTTTCAATGACGCTGTCGCTGCTTGTGGACAACTCAACGAAGATTTACTGGACATGAACACGGCACCCAAAATGTCTCAAGATTTATCATCCTTGCTTTCCTATCTTCAGTTTCGTGGCGAATTCCTTCCCGGGCAGGCTTTTTGGATTAACAGCGGTAATTCACGGCAACCGCGCACTGTCCAGCTAGTCGCCGGTAAACTAGTTCAACTTCCTGGTATATCCACTAGCTTCGTTAAGCTGCCCGCTCTTTGTTCCCAGAGCGCGCCATTCCGCCCAGCCTCAACAAGTGATAAGAATCCTGCCTGGCAAGTAAAAGTCAAGTCGGGTTCACGAACCTTCACTGGGTGAGTACTGATCGTCAAATTCCTCCTAGTTACACTCTCTAATTAAGTTCTATTCCG
>KN837098.1:260489-276195 GCA_000827215.1 Sphaerobolus stellatus SS14 | reverse complement strand
CCTAGCTTTCTGCTAGGATAGCAGTCACAGGCACTATGCACAGCTATGCTAGAAATCATAGGGCTCATAGCCTCAATAGGGCAGTATAGAGCAATTTTCATCGATTTTCATTGGTTATTTAAGTCAATTTCGCCTCCAATAGATAGCAATAAATATATTAATATATTAATATATATATATATATTGCAAGAACTAATTACAAGGATGTCGGGGAGACTGTACTATACTACAAAGCTATTCCGGGACTGAACTGATAAAATGAGCAGGTTTGAAAAAAATAGAAATCATAGTAGTATTAGAGGAGATTGGAGTACTTTTGAACTGATTCCTGTGAAGGGTAATCAGTGCTAATCCAGATACATAACAGTATAGACCTACTTCGAGAATACCTCGGCCCAGGAAGCGGGTGGATCTCACTAATGCTGGCTAATATATAAAGTACTCTGTAAATGTATAGGATAGTTAATATATCATACAGTATCCAAAACACCATAGGCACCGTATTGACAGACAGAGGGGTTCGACGTTAGTCTTAATCATCATAATTATCTACAAGAGTACGTCTTTAGTAAATCTAGTCTGGTACTGGTAAAGAAGCAACTCACCAATGAGTGGCACCCTTGTTCATCCTTGGAAGGATGATGATTTGGAGTGACTACTAGCTGTATTTCCCTATAATGATATTAGTTTAGCACAATATAACAAGTTTGTATATCTTATATCACACAGACTAACTGAACTCAGAGTGTATTGAGTAATTAGCACATGGGGCGTGAAGTTAAAGATATATGCTGGCACCTAATGCGCCAGCATGCTAAATACACACCATTGTGGACACTTATGGTGTCCACACTAATTAGGTAGCATATATGTACATTAGGTAATACATATATATAATAATATAACAGCCTATATAACTGTTACACACAAAGCATGCGGAGTGTCACCGGATTAGATGTGCCAACCTGCAAAATCCAATTCTAACAGCTGTAAGTTGATAGTTCATTGGGCTCAACCCTCCGACCGGCCATTCGGAGGCAATAGACTGTCAAGATAGTAGGCTAACTCACTAGTCATGACCTTCCAGCACAAAATGTCGCATCTGCAGTTACCACCACTTCTCCATGGAGTAGTAGTACCTGGATACAAAGTGGTAAGTGAGATTTTGAAGTACTGTAAATGGAACAAACCATGGATTGCTGATCATGAGGAACAATGCAGGTGGAAGCTGCAGCAGAGAAGTGAAGGTAGTGGTATGACACTAAGTATAATAGTGCTCAGAATTGTTTGAACCAGCTGAGTTGACTTTGCAACTTAGTGAGAGGCTAATAAGGCTAGCTGGGCATTATTTCAGTAGCTGTTTCCTAGCATCTGTAGTGTTATGGAAAAATAAGCGCCATTTGCCAGCTTTCCTGATGAAGGGCTTATACACCAGGGCATCATCATACAGTGTTTGCAGAGTGCTCTATGTGGTGGCTCTGTTTGTGCACCTTCGTTTGCTTGGCACAATAAAGCTTTTATTTGTCGAGTGGATGTAAGGTATCTGAGATAGGCTGCGGCTCAAGGAAAATTAGGAAAGGCGTGAAGCAAGAGAAAAAAAAACTCCCATAGAAATTTTGGATTATAGTAGATTATAGCAAACCTAAAGGAAGCTTCAAGAGTCCAAAGAGAGGTGTAAAAGAGAGGAACATTTCAGTGTAAATTCAGCATAGAAGATGAATCCTCACTAGAAGCATCGTCTCGGAATTCCTCGGCCCAAAGCTCATCCCTAAAAAGGGTCCTGGAAGGCTGTTAAAAAATGTCAAAAAAAAATGTCAAAAAGCTGACGCCGATGAGTTGATCGATTTAATTGTAGGTTGTGCAGGTTTTGTGAGAAATAGACTGAGGAGAATGGCTCGGGATGAATCGAACTCAATGATCGTCGTCTGACAATTCATTTTAGTAAATGTTCCGGTGTCCCTTGAACGCATCAAACACATATATATAGAATGTAGCAAGAAATACATCAGGAAAGCTGTTGCGGGCGGCTAATTGCACTCCTAGCTAGTCGAACTGCTATATAGCTCTATATAGATGAAAGCTGTTAGGAACTGCTAGGGATCGCTACGCACCGCTAATCCATTCCAAACCAATTCTGTCCTTTGAACAAGTCAGGTGTGGCTCAAACTGTGATTTACCTTCTAATTCACCCTCGTTCACGTCCCCCCATCCCACTCCTCCGTTGCGCGTCATCTCTAAACACAACACTTGGATAAGGTTAGTTATAATACGAACTGGAAAATACTCTCACAATTATCACTTCATCTACCCTCAGGTATCGTCAGATCGATTCGCATCCCATCCAGTATAACCGTCTATAAATAAGTACGCTAGCAATGTCAAATTATCGAGAACCTACATAGTTGAGTGATGGCTACTCAGGATTTCCAGTAGTACTAACTGTAATTTTTTTCAGAGATTAATCTAACCACTGTTCAAATAGACTTCGTATATCCTAACATCGACATGCAAGATATTGTCAACGCAACGAATACAGCAATTTCGAGATACATTATGTAGAGTGCTCCTGAAATTGTAGGAGGTCGGTAATCGATGGCAAGAGAGGCGAGTGGAATAGAGAATTTACACGAGGTAGAGATCCTTGTTAATTTAGGATTGGCTGCAATCCGCGATGAGAATGGTCTAGGTCGGCGATATTGAGAAACATATCGACACAAAACTTACTTTTATTTATTTTATCTGGTCATTACTTTGAGGATGCCTCACCAAATGATATTATCTCCGCTTTATTCTTGCTAGTCGGGAATTTCGCCTTCCATAACACGGGTATCGACCTCACCGGTCAACTCTACCAACAGTGGGATATGGAGAGCACCCTGAATCCCGATTCAGGTACGCCTGACTTATTTATTTTATTTTATTTATGGCTTATTTTGTCGACGGAGTCAATTCATTCGCATGCAAGCGATATAGGTTCCGTACAAATTAAGTTATATTTTTCTTTCTCAGTTGCCAATATCGTAGCTAAGTAATCTTTAGATCATTAGACAGGTTTAGCAACAGCCACAGCGCCACACCGTGGCTCATTTTTGTTTAGCTGTCAGTGGCTCTGCTGTGGCTCCACTGTGACTCCTTCCCAGTTAATCTTGCTGAAACTCCCTATTCGGAAGCCACAACCAGAATTATCGGAGCCACAGTGTGGCTAATGTACAGCCACAGACTGCATATGATCCGTAAACAGCTAAATGAAAATGAGCCACGGTGTGGCGCTGTGGCTGTTGCTAAACCTGTCTATTATTGTCAGTGTTATTATATCTCAATTCACACTTCAGTGCATAGATAATGTTCTACCTTCATTCATATTCCTTATGTAATGCAGTCGCAACCATAGTCTGTGTGAATGGATCACGGCTGCGACGAGTCGTTGACAGTGGCGGACATGCATTTACAATGACTCTCTCCATGGATATTATTGAAGACGGTCTAAGCGGTCATAACCAGTGTGTACTACATTTTCTTTATTCATATTTTTTTTTTTAACTCTGATCAGAATACCAACATCGATGTACTTCGCAGCAGAAATAATATTCCGTTTCCCCAAGAACTTGGAAGGTCGGTGATCGCTTCAGGTCAGTTATATTCCAGTGTTTCATCGAGAGTTTTCTGATGCCCTAAGTGCCACACCACACCAGGATGGTATCTGATGTCTAAACAGGTGCGGAGACCCTGTCTCAAGGAGTATATGCCAAACAAAATAAGACTTAGGTGGCGGATACCGTCCACGGGCAATTCATGATCTTAAATCATTCCTGTTACGAGGTTTCCTCCCAGTCTCTACAACCGATGAATTTATATATAAAGATAACTATATAAAGTACAGATAAAAAGTGGCTCGCTAATTGACCACTTGATAAATCTAATACAGTGCTTCAAATGCTCAACAAATATATATATATATATATGCATTATCCGTAAGAATGAGACGGGATTGTAACACTATTGATTGCATATATCAGTGTTCAGTATCAGCACTCTAATTAATGAACCCTTACCATGTAGACATATTCTACTTGCAATTTTGTTTATCTTAATTACATAATTGGCCGCTAGGTTAACCACATCCATTATTCTGGAACAAATGATGAGATACATAACACAAGGACGATTGATTTTAACATACCGTTTGCCTGGGAGCAAGCTCCTCAGTTGGACTGGGGTAGGGCCGCGCTTCAGCAGATGTCAATAATGTTGCACAGACGGCGGTGGAAACAAAAGAGGAGGTGAAACGCATGTTAATTTAGTTATTTAGAGGAGTGGAAGAGTGGTAGAGAAGTGGGTTTTAGTTATCGAGAAGTGAGTTTGAGTGCAGTAGTAGACTTCCTGTGTTGGATGCGGTTCAACTGCAACCAATCTGCCTTTATATACCTCGAAGAGTGTTGATTCGAAATGCATTCAACCCTCACTATTCCCTAGAAAAGGAAACATACGGATTGGCAGCATTAAGGAACAAGCGCCACTCAGTTCAAAAAGCCTGCCACGGTGTCGATCCCTGAGAAGCGGGGGACAAGAGGACTGCTCCGACACATCCTTCTAAAGTCCCAAAAATAAGATGAGCTTAATCCCTGGTCAATTGATCAGAAAAGACGGATTCACGAGGTCAGCATCAATCACAGTCTGGATAGTTACCGGTGGAAATTATTTGAGTCGGAAGTCGACGGAACGACCAGATAGGAAAGCAGGAGCTCATCGCAAAGTCCCCCCAAGCGTCGTTACATCCTGTGCCTATCTGTTGTGAGACTTACACTGATGCATCACACATTTTTTGAGTGCTCTATGCCTATTAATATTTGCTGGACGCGAATAGGTAGGCAGCCATACATGAAATTGCATGGCTGATTAGTAGGAGGGCTAGAACAGGGTACTAGAAATGCTCAGATCCAAAGCAGCTGTCCCATTGTGTTTCACTAGGATTTTTCATATCTGGCGTTGAGGACTCTCATTCCTCAGAAAAAATCCTTGATACAATAACTGTCAATAATCAGTGGTGGAATAGATAAAATGAGCATAATATCTGGGATAGGATCCGGCTCAAACCCGTGAAGCGAGCAAATAAATCTCTTCGGAGCTGCTCAGAGATTGGGATTGTCCAACTTCATGCTATATCATCATTCCTATTCCAGACAATTTTATATGAAAATAATTATATATAAGGAATACAGGTACAGAGGTGGGTCATTATGTGGCGACTTGATAGATATAATACAGTTTTTTAAATGCTCAATAAATAGACATCATAATGAGGCGACACCCAAACACTAAGAATAGCATATATCAGCAATCTGTATCAGTATTCTAATTTAATGAACCCTTACCATGTGGACATCTTCCATGTGGAAGGAAGGAATTTTCATTTATTTTAATTACAGGATTGACCACTAGGTTGACCACAGCCATTGGTCTGGAACAGGAGATGAGATATAAAATAATAAGAATAATGCATTCTAACAAACCGTTTGCCTGAGTGCAAGGTCTTCAGCTGGGTAGGGTCGCGCTTCAGCAGATGCCAATAAGGTCGCACAGACAGCGGTGGAAATGAAAGCGGCGGTGAAACGCATGTTGTTTAATTGAGTTGTTTAGAGGAGCGTTAGAGCGTTAAGGAGGTTGTTCTGAGTGTAGTAGGCTGTCTGTGTTGGATGCGGTTAATTGACCAAGCACTGACTTTATATACCTCGAAGGGATGATGATCGCCTATTAACCTACGTCCAGACCCTTGCTAAAGACGGAAGGTTAATTCCACCTTTCAAGAGATGTGCCGTTATTAGACCCTAGGAACGGGCTGGAACGGGGCAATTCGGATTGGCAGTCTCAGGGAGTACGCGCTGCTCGGTTCAGAAGGGACCTGCCAATGGGAAGCGCTGGGGAAGCTAAATAAAATTCTCCTGAAAATATTAAAGATAGACAAACTCACGTTGTGAAATGATCGGAGCAGAATGACACACGAGCTTCTTATCCAGCGCATTTTCTGAATCGGAACAGTGGAAAAGACTCGGAAGGCAACGGGAGTATCGGAGAGGCCAGAAGGAGTTTGACATCGTAGGCTTACCCCGAGCGTCGAACTTGGGCTCATCGTACAGTAATTTCATAGTGATCTATGCGGATTAATTCTCGCACGAGCGGAATCTATAATCCAACTAAATGTAAAGCTACTTATTTATTCCATGTTGAATAGAGGAATTGAACAGGAAACTATGTCTAGGGCCTTAGACAATCTCATTCGTGAATGGGATTTTTCGCATCACTATAGGGTTAATGATATGTGGTGTTGAGAGAGTTCTTATTCTACACCGTGGTTTGCTTGGCGCAATAAAGTTTGTTATTGTTAGGCTGGATGTAAGAGGCTATCTGAGATAAAGGAACCTTAGGACTTGAAGGCGTGAAGCGAGAGAAAAAGATTACCCTAGAAATCTTAGATATTAATTGTAGTGAGCCTATAGTAAACTTGAATAGTCCAAAAAGATGTGTAAACAGGAGGAATATTTCAGTGTAAAGTCGAGATAAAAAAAATGAATGACCTCACCAGAAGCATCGTCTCGGAATTCCCCGGCACAACTCATCCCTGAAAAGGGTCTAAGCAGGCTGTCAGAAAATGTCAAGAACCTATCATTAAGCTGAAGTCGATGATTCGCTGGTTTTAATTGTGAGTTGTGTAGGGTATGTGAGAATAGCTTGGGGGCAATTCCTCGGGATGGATCGAATTCATGATCGTCGTCACGATCTGACAAACTATTACTAAATGCTCCGGTGCGCCCTGAAAGTATCATATAAATAGATAACATACAGGGAGAAACATTTGATCACCGGAAGGCCTTCGCAAAATGAAAAAAAGCTTCACCGCCACCGTTCGCGCCAGGATTGAAACGTCGAAATTGTGTTTTTAATTTTTCTCCCTTGTTCGATTATGTCCACTATTACTCATCTAGTCCTTTAATTACGTATTTCCCATCTATTACAAAAATTCAAAAATTATATCAGTAATTGTTTCCTTGTATTAGACGGGGAACACTACGTTGTCAGCATGATGTGAACACCTGTGGCCACGCGCGACAGACGGAATGATAACAACACGGTGCACCATTATTCTTCTCCAGCCGGTTCACTCGTGATATATGTTGGACCGATGACCATAGTAATTAACACGTAGTATAAACTAAAAAAAAACCGCATTATAAAGTTCAGCAAGCATCTTCTTCTAGTGCAATTAATATTTCCTTGGCTACATTGGCATCAGCAAAGTTGGGCAAAGCTACAGAGAGCTATATAGCCTATATAGCCCATATAGCATCTGTAGCTCTGTAATTTAGGTACATCTATGCTAGAAGACTATAGCAACTCTAGCATATGCATTATTCATCGTGTTTCTCTCATAGGTAGGTGTATGGGGTATGTTGGAAGGTCTTTTAGGATATTATTCCAGGAATATCACATCAAAACGTCTACTTTCGAAGCGCCAGGCCTTGTAACATGGTGTGCTATGGAACGCTGCTACGGAAAAAAACAAGCGCCTTGCCAACTTTCCTGATGTGGTCTGACCCAGCACAGTACACTACTATTTTACCCAGTCTGGCCACGTTAACTTTAAGCTATAACAATGATACGAATGTTCAATGAATAGTATAAATATTTCATATCCCAAATACCAGCCAGCAGGCTACTGCCTTCTTTGTAATTAAGATTCCATTGAGCACACTGGTGTGACCGCAACGCCGCAACAATATCTCCGCCCAGTCTATCATGTCCTCCCATTATAAAACATAGAATATAAATGTTATATACCTCTCGGGTCTATATTTAAATTTAGAAGGACAATGTATTCTCCCTGGAGATGTGAGACCGACTGACACTAACCCGGGCCTTAAATAAATACCTCTACCGAGCTAAAAATCCATCAATATATCCAATAGCTTCCTGAGAGGAGAAATGATATTATGGAATAGTATAGTAGCGTATATTATTTGCTCAGTATTTATGCGTGTTGTGAGAAATTGGTTTGACGCTTATGAAATCGGCGTTTTCAGACCTGATGCGTCCCGGCCAGCATCAGGAAACCTGGTAAAATCTATAGTTGCTATCATAGCACCTATAGAGGCGTATAGGCTCCCTACCTCCCTAGCTCCATAGTTTTTTGACATTTCCATAGCAGCCCTTCAATCAAACTGGGCTCACGCCCTCCACAACATTGTAAACTCGAAACTAAGTTGACATTCTGGCCATCCTACCATGGCTCCATTGGGGTACCACTTGGTATAGCTAATTATGAAGTGAGTTTTGGAGAATGACGTCTGCTATAGTTCACTATGGAACGCCTACCTAAGCGAATTTGCACGGTTTCCTGATGCACCGTAGCCACCGACTCATCAGACAAACTCGACCCTGATCCTTCTGCTAAGCCAAACACGTAGGATATTTTTATCAAATAGACTAAAGCATACAGAACACACCGAAGCAATCTGCTTTCAAGCGAAAAGCAAGATTGGTGATTATGTAGCACAAACCCTTGGTCTCCTTCGGCGAAACGGCATAATCATCAATGAAAATGCAGAAGGGACAAACAGATTTAAACGCTTGGTATACTTTCGCCGATGCGGATCAGCTCTGGCGTTCTGATTGGCTAAAGAACCTACCTGAGTCCCTGACATGCCTCGAGGGCGCCTGCCGTCCAACGACTTCAGCGGCTGAGTCCTGACGTAAATAACCCGAACAGTTCCGTCTGCAGTCTGCAACGTCTGAATCAATAACGAATTACTCTGCATTGGGTCGATTGGCGACACCATCCACTTTAAACTACGCCGGTCAAATAAAGTTGAACGTACCACGAATGTCTTCTAAAATCTTACAACGGAAGCCTTATCGAACGAGTTGAATTTAAGTACGTCATTCGAACATAAGGAACTAAATTATTTGCAATTACAATGTTACTCGATAAAGAGGAAATGGTGATGTATACTAATAGAATGCAGAAGAATTTAGTGCACATGGTTGATCCCCTCAGCCAACATCATAACACCTGGCACGTACGGTCCTGCCTCCGTCCCCTTCCGCTATCACCGTCTCCGTTAGAAGCCAGAGGCTTTCTAAGCAACGGAAGTCATCGGCTTCATCAAATGCTAAATCTAAATTGTGGTATCATCAGGGAAGACCGCGAAGATCAGTACCTATGATTGACAAGAAACGCTCGCATACAGACCTGTTGTCCCGCGGGTCTAAATCGGCACAGCGGCAGAAGCCAAAGATGTTCGTTATGTTGCAGATCCGAATTTCCCCGGTTCTTAGGCCTTTAGGCCTAGGGACAAGTGCATTTCTCTAAACGGCGGAATTCAGCCAACTTCCCACTGACAGGGTTGTGGCTGACGTCAATGAGCGATAATCATTCTTTCCGTGGGATATAAAGTCGGACTGCTTGGTTGATTAACGACATCCAACACAGAACGCCTACTCCACTCAAACCCACTTCTCATAACAAATTCTCCTCTAAACAACTCAACTAAACATGCGCTTCACGTCTGCTTTCATTTCCACCGCCGTTTGTGCCACATTACTGGCATCTACTGAAGCGCGACCCTACCCAGCTGAAGACCTTGCTCTCAGGCAAACGGTTCGTAGACATACATTATCCTCAAGTTATTTATCTGATCTCTTGCTGTAGAGTGACGGCTGTGGTCAACCCAGCGGACAATCATGCAATTAGAATTTCCAATATACCCAATAAAAAAAAATCCTGCTTCTGAGTACGAGGTAGGGTGCATTAATTATGATACTGATACGGATCGCTGATATATCATTTTCTCAGCATTATAGTCTCAACTTAAAATCACTTAGAAGCCTACTTATTGAAGCACTACTGTATTAAACTTTGCAAGTGGAATTAGGGACCCACTTCTGTATCTGTATTCCTTGTACGATTGTTATTTATATAAATCAGCGTGGCATAGTAAATTTAAGGACGGTGTGTGATGAAGCTGAACTTCGAAGTACTTCAATATCCCACTGTATCCTACGTACCACTAGGTAATATAAAAATTTCCACCTGCCATAGTGCTATATCCAATCGCCACAGATTGCACTACAATACAGATGTTATCGACGTGCTTTTCTTGCAGAACCGTTTTCAATTCATGCTGAGAAGATCTAGGCTGAAGAGCATCGATGGCACAAGTATTAGAATGGCAGCTTTCGTTCGGGGTTATGCTTGGAAATAATTGGAATATGTATACGGTGGTTAATGTGGATGAGGAGGCAGGGACATTGTTTCGATCTCGGCGAGGATATATATGTCCGAGGAACGGAGCCATCGCGTCGATAGAGGTTAATTTGAATTCTTGTGCATTGCGAGTTTATAGGGTACTATATAGGGTGCAATTGAGACTATAGAAGATACGAAGCGAGTGAATAACTAGAAAAAGAAACCGAGACACAGTAAGCTTTGGAATAATACTGTGAGTAAAAGTTAAGAAATGTGCCATAAAATATCTCCCGTTCTGCAGCAAATAAGCTCCCAGGTTGCAGTTCTGACCAGTGGCTCATCCGCGATGGCTGTTGCTGCGGTTGCTGCTACAGTGTTGCATACCAATAGCGCATCTTGCATGAGAACAGAACCTCCGGAATATGAGTGAAATTAGTTTAGGAGAAAAGAGTGGATGCATTCCTGGATATATAACGAGAGCGCAAGTGGTGCAGTTTCGAACTTCGCTGACGGCAGCCCGGCGTTCATGCTGGTTATTCCTCCTGCTCCTGCTCCAGAGCAAGTAGTAATCAGGTCAATCAAGCATTCTCCGACGAGGACAGATGCGGGACGGGTCCAGGGTCAATATGAGAACTTGAAGATCTTCATTCCGTATGGTATTTTAAGGATGTCGAATCAGCGCATTAACGGTATGTGTGTGAGTTAGTTGGAAGAAGAAAGCGAGACGATCTTGACCATCAATGTGTACGCCAGATCACCGAAGTGGGTAGCAAGATCAGATATTAGGACATTGGGAATCTCTCTGATGGTACGTGAATCGATATCAGATAGGACGATGTTTACTATAACGCGTAAACCTTTGTAGCTGTCCTCGATCTTAGGATATAGGTTATTTATCGAGCTGCGATCTCCAATAGTTGGCGTTGATTGTCAGAACAGAACTCTAAGGTTTAGAGGTGGAAGATGTGGCGTCATCTTCATCTTCATCACCGATGTCTTCCGGGGAAGAGTTCTAGACATTAGGGGAGCCACAATGTGGAAAACGAAAGAGGTCGATCTTTGTGTTCGTGACTGTTTGGCAATCGATGATAGGCGGCTTGAACGGGCCGCAGTTGCCGAGGTCGGAGCTGACTAATGTTGTACAGCTCCAACTATAACCTTTACATCTCTCATTCTCTTCTTAAATGGCGTCATTCTAATCTTCGCGTAATATTTTACGGGAGATAACCATACGTATAAGTAAGTAGCAATGAGCTCAGCCTCTGCCAGGCAACTAAGTACATGCACGCGTAAGTACGTCCAACTGCAACTTCAAGATACACTGGTAACGCCAGATTGATTCCTCATCTAGTAGTTCAATCATAACCGCCTATGAATACGGTAGCAATTTCCAACTATAAAGAATCCACCGATTGAGTGATGGCTACAGAGTAGTGGAATGGGGAATGGGACTAACTGTAAGTTTTTGTAGGGATCAAGTTCATCCCTATTCAAATAATGTTCTTACTTGTCAATGCAATCAATGCAGCAAGTTGGAGATAGATTATGTAGGATGATCCTGAAATTATAGGAGTCATCGATCGAGGAGGGACGAGTGGAATGTAGGAGTTAAAGAAAATATGAGAGAACCTTGTTAATTCAGAACCTGATCTTCGCAATCCGCAATGACGATGGTCTAGCTCAACGATATTGAGAAATATAATGACGCGGAAAATTCATTTGTCCTAGTCTTTACATTTAGGGCGCCACATTAAAGGATTTTATCTCCACTTTATTCTTGTCAGGGAGAATATCGCCTTCTATAGCGTACTTATCGAGCTCGCCAGTCAACTCTATCAATAGCACGAGGTCCGGAATCCCAGCTCAGATACTAACGCCGGATTATTTTATTTTATTTTGGACCGCTTTTGTCCACGAAGCCAATCTATTCAGATACAAGCGAACTTATTGTCTGTGTTCCGC
Source organism: Sphaerobolus stellatus SS14 (assembly GCA_000827215.1). Taxonomy (NCBI): domain Eukaryota; kingdom Fungi; phylum Basidiomycota; class Agaricomycetes; order Geastrales; family Sphaerobolaceae; genus Sphaerobolus; species Sphaerobolus stellatus. The sequence goes on along the minus strand of KN837098.1, from coordinate 263,993 downwards.
ACAAAGTAAGTTCCAGTTTATAATATTTTCTTTCTCAGTTGCCAATATCGTAGATTTTAGCGACGATTCGTTGACAGTGGTGTGCATGCTTTAAGAGTTATCTTCATAGATATCGTTGGAGACGCTCTAAGAGGTTTGCATAACCAGTGTGTACTACATTTCATCGCATAATAATATTTTTCTAACCATGTGATCAGAATGCCAGCATTGCAGCAGCAACTATATTTCCGTTTCACCGATAACCTGGAAGATTACTAGTAATCCCTTCACGGACGACGGTTGGTTATTAATTTCTAAAGTTATTCAACTTGAGCTTGAGCTTGAGTCGTTATTCCCTTTCCAGAACACCGATTTGAAGAGAATTTTTTCCACAAATATTATCACAGTAATCTTGAGAGTTATGCAGCTATGCAAGAGAGCAAGGAACCGAATGATTGATCATTGACGGGGCGTGGGGACATGGGCCGGAACCAAACAAACAAGACCAACAGTTACAATCTTGAGACAAACAGTCACCTAAGTAATTTACATACATATTCTATGGCCACTGTTCACTTACATTCCATGTAGATTTATGACCACTGTAGTCATGGTGGTCAGGGTGTATGTTGGTCACTGGTGAGATGCATATGGTCAGTTAATGATTTAATCAGATTTAGAACACGCACTAGTTGGCAAAAATTGGTCTCAAGAAGAATTGAATCAAGGTCTTGTAGCTAAGTGGTACTATGTTTAACCACTAGACCACAGAGGCATTAGTGAATTATTATTATTAAGTCACTATGTAGGGTCATAAGAATTACATTAATTATTTTCTCTGGTGATCTTAATTTTTTAGTAGGTGACTATAGAAATATGAATATACAGTATATTCATTTTACAGATTTGCATGGTACTAGGAAAACAATAAGTAACTATGAACCATCAGTCCCTGTGGCTTAGTCGTAAAAGCTTCATATATGTTACCTATGTATTTAATAGTTTCTGAGTTCAATTCCAGTAAGGTACATTTTTTATACAATATATGGCCACATGCATTTTGGTCATGGTCATGGCCATGGTCACATGCATTTTGGTCATTGATGGTCACTGGCTACCAATCTTCATGGAACTCTGATGGACAATGGCCATGACCTATGTATTTATCTTACTGAGAAAGGTGTCAAAAGGCAGGTATGTGAGCTTTACCTCACTGAGGAGCAGGCTGTAATTATGGTGCAGATTCAGCTGGGATAACGGAATATGGTGAACACTACTCATCATAGAAGTCAAGCTTCACAGGCTGTACAGTCTTTGCAAATGCAGGTGAATTCATATATGAAGGTAATGATATATAAGTACAGATTACACAGTGGTTTCCTAATTGTCCACTCAATAAATCTAATACAATGCTTCAAATGCTAGATAAATAGATATGGACTATGCATGATAATGAGGGATCATAAAACTATGAAATGCATATATCAGCCAGCTGTATCAGCCTTCTTACTAATTAACTCTTACCATGTAGGCATCTTCTGCGTAGAAGGAAGGCATTTTGTTTATTTTAATTGCATGATTGGCCGCTAGGTTGACCACAGCCATTGGTCTGGAACAAGAGATGAGATACATAACAAGGATTTTTTTTCACTTTTGTTAATGCACTGTTTGCCTGAGAGCAAGGTCCTCAGCTGGACCGGGATATGGTCGTGCTTCTGCAGATGTCAATGAGGTTGCACAGACGGCGGTGGAAACAAAAGCGGAGGTGAAACACATTTTTAATTGAGTTGTTTAGAGGAGTGGTAGAGTGGTAGAGAGGTGGCTTGCAGTGGTAGAGAAGTAAGTCTGAGTGCGGTAGTAGGCTTTCTGGATGCGGTCCGACTGCAAGCAGTCTGACTTTGTATACCTCGAAGAGAGTTGCATCGAAATACTTTCAACCCTTACTAGTCCCTAGGAACGGAAAAATACGGATTAAGGGACAAGCGCTACTCAGCTCAGAAGGCTTGCCACGGTCTCTATCCCTGAGAAGCGCAGGACAAGAGGACTGCTCCCAAACTCTAAATTTTCAAAAGTAGATGTGCTTAATCCCTGTTCAATTGATTAGAACGGAAGAATTCACGAGGTCCACATCAAATACAGTCTGAGTTACCGATAAGTATCATTTGAGTCGGAAGTCGACGGAAAGACTGGATAAGAAAGAAGGGGCTCATCGCAAAGTTATTCCGACAGTTCGTTACACCTTGTGCTCATCTGTAGTTATACTTACACTGATGCCTCATATAGTTTCTGAGTGCCTATGACTATTCATTTTTGCATGACATAAACGCAGCCATGCAAAAAATAAGATGCATAGTTGATTAGATAGAGGGCTAGAACAGGAAACCACTGCCAAAGAGACTCAGTTCCAAGGCAGTGTCATTGTGTATCACTAGGATTACTCAAGTTCGCATGTTGCGTTGAGAGGTCTTATTCCTCAGAAAAAATCCTTGATAAAATTTGAACTGTCAATGATCAGTAATGGAATATTAGATAAAACAAGCGTGATGTTTGGGATACGATCCGTCTCAAACCCCGTGAAGCGAGGGAATAAATCTCTGAGAAATTGCTCAGAAATTAAAGATTGTCAAGTTTCATGTTAGATAATCATTTCTATTCCAGACAATTTTATATACGGAATACCGATACAAAGGTGGGTCGTTAACTGAAAGATATCAGAAATTGCTTAGAAATTTTTGGATTGTCATGCCGTATCATCATTGCTATTCCAGATAATTATAAATAGAAATAATTATATTTAAGTAATACAGATACATAAGCGGATGCTTATTTGATCCCTGGATCTAATACAGTGTTTTAAAGGCTCAATAAATATATATGATACTGAGGCGAGAACGTAACACAATTAATAGAAGATATCAGCAACCTTTATCAATACTCCAACTCAATGAACCCTTACCATGTAGGCACCTTCTACTTCGAAGGAAGCAATTTTGTTTGTTCTAATTGCATGATTGGCCGCTGGGTTGATCATAATCATTAGTCTGGAACAAGAGATGAGATATAAAACATGGAGATAATGCATTTCAACGAACCGTTTGCCTGAGAGCAAGGTCTTACGCTGGGTAGGGCCGCGCTTCAGCAGATGCCAATAAGGTGGCGCAGACAGCGGTGGAAATGAAAGCAGATGTGAAACGCATGTTTGAGCTGTTTAGAGGAGAGGTGGTGATGTTGAGTAAGTTGGTCTGAGTGCAGTAGGCTGTCTGTGTTGGATACAGTAAATTGACGAGGAAATATAATGAGACTTGGGAATTAGACTTGTTGGACTTGCGTGGACTTGCGCCCGCCAAATTTGGCAGGAGGGACTTGCCGGACTTGGCTGATTGGACTTGTGGGTGAAATGGACTTGCATCTGCCAGTTTGTTTACACTAGATTGCATCAATGTATACCAGGCCTTCTAACAACATCTAAGCTAAGATAATGATGAAGATAACTTTAGCAAGTTTCTCTCTACATAGTGTCTATTA
>KN837098.1:184802-195558 GCA_000827215.1 Sphaerobolus stellatus SS14 | reverse complement strand
TATGGAGACGCTATGATGACACTGTCAAAGCTCGTAAAGGATATGGACGAAACTTCCAGTTCCTTGGTGCTGAACGAACTCGTGGTACGCACTCCTCGTCAGATCCTTTATAAATGCCAAAAAATAATTTATCCTAAAGAGGCGTTGAGATTCTTCCAAGGATGGCTGAATGATGCTGCTGCTCGCTTCGGTGGTCGACAGGTTCGGTCTTTTAGCTCATGAACTTAAGATTTCGAGAACTGACCTATCCCAACCCAGATTGATGGTTTACCGAGAGAGTGCGTTCCCTTACATACAGAAAAATGATCGTTGTTGATACTCACATAATTGATTTCACAGACTCGATGAAATTCAACGGGTTTGGACCACGGCACGCTTCGGAAACCCGATCTTTTCTGCTAATGCACTCAACGATTTCAACGAATCTTCCTCAAATGAGGTCAGACACCTGAATCAAATTGTGTCCGAGGATGAATACCAGGATTTTATTGAAGACTTGGTGTTCAACGATTATTATTAGATATTTACTATATTTCCGTTTCAAGGGTCGCACCTGTACTCATACGTTCAATTTCATGTTGTTAAAGTAGAGAGCGAGATGAAATAGAAACCTCAGTAAATGTACTAAGCCAATTCATGTGGGCGCCCGAAAGTGATGGAATTGAATTATCGTAACTTAGACATCAAGTGCCAGAGCATAACCTGACACGTCTAATTATGTAGTCAACTATCACCACACTAGACATAGTAGAGCGAAAGGTGGCTCGAAATGCTCTGTTTAGGTCCTTGGAAATGGGCGAATCGATAGTTTGAACTTGTACCGGAGTTAGTATATTCAGGTGTCTCGAGCTGAATACGGACCGCGGTAAAGATAGCAGCGTAATATGGCATCAATTTGACAGCGAATGTTGCAAAAGTGCATCTGGCAAGCTTCTTGGCTGTTAGTGAGACTAACCTATGTATTAAGTATATCAAAAACGTCCAGGTGTGTCTCAAAATAGCATCGGCCACCAGAGGGTGCCGGATGTAATTCAGGTCTGTTCCACAATCACGCCTTAATGAAGCCGCGTCAGTCTTCCACCTGTGTCTGCCTTTTGAGGCCTTTGAGTTCAAAATCTTGTCTACTTTGTACTTGTTTTTCGATCGCGGCGCATCAAGAACGACATGATACATTCGGTTATCTGGTCGATTTGTGACAATCTTCTCCTTCTGCGAATGGGAAGAGCCTATTATCATCGTCTTATGTTATTTGAGACGGAGGACGAAAAGGAAATGGAAAAATTGAGGAAGGAAGGAACAGCAGGATGAGTGGGATAGGTTGTCAACCACCGCGCGTTCCGTCCTGCTATAACTCCACAGTTATGGAATTACCCCTCCTAACCGAAACTCCATCAGCCTGCGTTGCTTGCATCCATGAATGCTACAATTCTTGCACTCCCTAACCCGCCACGTTTTACTTTCTCTCTTTGGCTAGGGGGCTGCAGACTCAGTGTCTGCATTCTAGTCATCATCGAATATTTCCCTATTAGAGTGTTTGAGATTAGGAATCAGCAAATAACTGAATTAATAGGCGGGGATGCTTCTTCTGAAGAAAGCGGAGTATCACCTTCTTGCCGCCTTTATTACCACCCCTGTAATAATGGCCTTCTGGTCATTGATTTTATCTGCCGCCGGAATATTTGATTATTTGATCGAAACAGAAATGAAGTTCAGTTTTATTGCATGGATCCCAATTGGAGTCGGAGTTATAGTTGCCGTCCTTACTTTAGCTATCGGAGAATACATAGGGCGGACGCTGGTGAGCGTTCTATTCCGCATGGCTTTTCAACGACTACACAAATTGATGCACATTTCAGAGAAGAAGAGCCCAACATGACAGGTCCCAGTAACATACAATCATGTATACTTTAATGACAAATTTCCTCGATAATTTGAAGCCAAGGATGAAATCGGGCGATAACGATTGAAATATTGAGGAATTCAAGTCAATCTTTACCACTCAGAGGATGTATAGAATCAACGAAATAGCACATCTAACCGTAAGGGATTTTCGGGCTGAGTTCGGCTTACCTTTGGTGATGCACAATTTCTGCAGAGGGTTATTGTGCAGGAAATGTGGCGTGTTAGAGAAGAATCCAGTCGTAGAGCTGCTGTGTAATCAATTGCTGGCCCTTGTACGCACTTTGAGTAATTCAAGCAGTATAGAGCATCAAATTCATATATCCGCAGTGACTGTGAAGCATGCATACAGATAAACAGTTACAGTCATTCACCACATGTTTCGATTATTTACATTGTAGCTGTTCCAGTTCCTCTCTCCATTACGTCAATTAATTTGATCTCCATATCGGCTTTCAATTTGTCCAGTTTTGCTGCGAGATCTTCAGCCTTCCTAGACAATTCTTCCAATGTCATGCTAAACAAACTGTGGTCCAAGATAAAATCTCCCTGTCCCACAGAATGGTCCACTATTGCATGCAAGGACTCCAGTATGTTCCGCATCATCTCGATGATTTCAGAGTCAAAGAGGTGCTCGTTATACAGTAGACCAGACTCAGTCCACTCGACAAGGGCTGACAGGAAGAAGAAAATCCCGCCATGTAACAGTCTGAGTGAATTGATGAGGGATGGCGCTGCATTATTAGGAGACATGACTGAGTGGAACCATTGTGACATGAAGTGCCAGACCCTCCGAAAAAGAGAATCTACCTTTTTTCCGCCAATATCTCATATGGTATCTTCACTCTCGGATTAATGAGTGCAATGATATCGAGGAGATTAACTAGCCGGGTTAGATCACAACTTCCTGTTGACTTCCAAATACCCATTGAAATGAGCTAAATATTGCTTTCTTGATATTCAGCTGGCTGTTGCAATGATGGATAATTAGGTAGAGCGAATATGAGGCTACGGCAGAACACCATATAATTACAAAGTTGTCCTTCTTGTGTATAGTGTCCACTCCATCTGAGTGATATTTACCATACACTTCACGTAAGTCAGTAAAGGAGTATTGCATCGCTGTTATTGTGGCCTCGATGAGCTTAATGTTCAAAGTGTGGTCCGATATTCCCGATATATGGTCCCGATATCCATAAGCCGTGAAAGAGGCGACAATCCGGGTTAAAGCTATGTCCTGCCTGAATGTGACAATGAAGGCTTTCCCCATTAGATCCGCATATTTGGATTTCATCCGATCAGGCCACCTAATCATTCTCATGGCAATGAATAAAGCTGAGAAGATAGGGTCGTCCTGAGTTGGAATTGGGAGCTGACCAACCTGTTCTGCAAGCAGGCTGAATATTTGCCTGATGTCTTCTAGAGCTATCAGAATAGATCCAGAGAAATAATCATTGTACATCCAAACACATGCAGAAGTTGAACTGTATCACACTACACTGAACTGAACTGAACTGAACTGAACTGAACTGAACTGAACTGAACTGAACTGAACTGAACTGAACTGAACTGAACTGAACTGAACTGAACTGAACTGAACTGAACCATACTGGATTGTACTATACTGCACTAATCTGTACTGAACGACACAGCTGTACTGAACTGGATGACATAGAACTGAATCTGGATGATTTTACTGTTTTTACACAATTGCAAAAGCTTCAATTTTTTGTGGGCCTAGTACCACTGTAGCGCACTTCAAACATCTACCCGCACCATGCCATCACCATCCATCACCGTTACTCAAAGAGATACATTTCATGTGGGTTTACAAGGTGTGTTGTGATCCAGATGACGGATGGACATATTGTCCTGAGTTCAAGGAAGATAATATCGAAAGGCAGGCATGTTAGCTTTACCTCACCGAGGAACAGGCTGCGATTATGGTACAGATCCAGCCCTAATAACGGAATTTAGTGAATATTAGTTGTTATAAAAGTCAGACTTCGCAGCATGTACTGTCTTTGCGAATACAGGTGAATTTATATATGAAAATAATTATATATATAAGTACAGATATAAAGTATGTCCCTAATTGACCACTTGATAAATCTAATACAATGCCCCAAATGCTAAATAAATAGATATGGATTATGCGTGATGATGAGGTGCCATCGTAACACTATAAATTGCATATATCAGCGAGCTGTATCAGCCTTCTTACTAATGAACTCTTACCATGTATGCTTTTTCTGCGTGGGGGGAAGGAATTTATTTATTTTAATTGCATGATTGGCCGCTAGGTTGGCCACAGCCCTTGGTCTGGAACAAGAGATGAGATATATACCAAGGATTTTTCTCTTTAGTTAACGCACTGTTTGCCTGAGATCAAGGTCCTCAGCTAGACTGAGATATGGTCGCGCTTCTGCAGATGCCAATAGACAGGTTGTGCAAGAGCCACGGCGCTCCTGCGTGGCTTTTTTTTGATGTGCATCTGTGGCTCCGTGATAGCACTTGTGGCTCCACCTGGTGGCTACCATATACGTCAATGCAACTGTGGAGCAACAGAAGCACACCAAGAAATAGCCACCTAGGAGCGCCGTGGCTCTTGCACAACCTGTCTAATAAGGTTGCACACACGGCGGTGGAAACAAAAGCGGAGGTAAAACGCATTTTTAATTGAGTTGTTTAGAGGAGTGGTAGAATGGTAGAGAAGTGGCTTGAAGTGGTAGAGAAGTAAGTCTGAGTGCGGTAGTAGGCTTTCTGGATGCGGTTCAACTGCAAGCAGTCTAACTTTATGTACCTCGAAGAGAGTTGCATCGAAATACTTTCAACCCTTACTAGTCCCTAGGAACAAAAAAATACGGATTAAGGGACAAGCGCTACTCAATTCAGAAGGCCTGCCAGTGTCTATACCTGAGAAGCGTAGGACAAGAGGACTGCTCCGACACGTCTAATTTTTTAAAATAGTTGTGCTTAATCCCTGTTCAATTGATTAGAGCGGAAGAATTCATGAGATTCGCATCAAATACAGTCTGAGTTACCGATGGGTATCATTTGAGTCGGAAGTCGACGGAAAGACCGGATAGTAAAGGAGCTCATCGCAACGTTACCCCGAGAGTTCATTACAGCTTGTGTTCATCTGTAGTTATGCTTACTCTGATGCATCATATAGTTTCTGAGTTCTTATGACTCTTCATTTTCGTATGACATAAACGCAGCCATGCAAAAAAAAAAAAGCATAGTTGATTAGATAGAGGGCTAGAACAGGAAACCACTGCCAAAGAGACTCAGTTCCAAGGCAGTCTCATTATGTATTACTCAAGTTCACACGTGGCGCTGAGAGGTCTTATCCTCAAAAAAGATCCTTGATACAATTTGAACTGTCGGTGATCAGTGATGGAATATTAGATAAAACAAGCGTGGTATTTGGGATATGATCCGTCTCAAACCCCGTGAAGCAATGGAATAAATCTCTGAGAAATTGCTCAGAAATTAAAGATTGTCAAGTTTCATGTTAGATAATCATTTCGATTCCAGACAATTTTATATACGGAATACCGATACAAAGGTGGGTCATTAACTGAAAGATCTCAGAAATTGCTTAGAATTTTTTGGATTGTCATGCTGCATTGCTATTCTAGACGATTATAAATAGAAATAATTATGCTTAAGTAATACAGATACATAAGCGGATGCTTAATTGATCGCTAGATCTAATACAGTGTTTTAAAGGCTCAATAAATATATATGTTACTGAGGCGAGAACGTAACACTATTAATAGCAGATATCAGCAATCTTTATCAATACTCCAATTCAATGAGCCCTTACCATGTAGGCACCTTCTACTTCGAAGGAAGCAATTTTGTTTGTTCTAATTGCACGATTGGCCGCTGGGTTGACCACAGCCATTAGTCTAGAACAGGAGATGAGATATAAAAGATGGAGATAATGTATTTCAACGAACCGTTTGCCTGACAGCAAGGTCTTCCGCTGGGTAGGGCCGCGCTTCAGCAGATGCCAATAAGGTGGCGCAGACAGCGGTGGAAATGAAAGCAAATGTGAAACGCATGTTTGAGTTGTTTAGAGGAGAGGTGGTGGTGTTGAGTAAGTTGGTCTGAATACAATAGGCTGTCTGTGTTGGATGCAGTAAATTGACCAAGCAGTTCCACTTTATATACCTCAAAGAGAGCTGATTATCACACATTGACCACGCCGAAACCCTTAACTGCTTCATCCTTTCGAGAGATGTCCTGTTTCTAGACCCTAGGAACGGGGTGGAGCGGGGGAAATTCGGATTGGCAGTCTCAGGGAATATGCTACTCGATTGAGAAGGCACATCGCCTGCCTCTGTCGAGTAGAAGCGCTGGGCAAGCTAAATAGGATTCTTCCAAAAATAGATGAACCCTCTGTGAAATGATCGGAGCGGAAAGACAAAGAAGCTTCGTATCAAGTGTATTTTCAGAATCGGAACAGTGGTAAGTTGACTCGGGAGTCAACGGCAGCATCCGAGAGGACAGAAGGACTTTGACATCGTAGGGTCACCCCTAGCGTCTAACTTGGGCTTATTCGCTGAGTACTTTCAGAGTGCTCCATGCGGATTACTTTTCGCGCGAGCTGAACGGATAATCTAAGCATAATGTCATGTTATTTATACCGCGTTAGATAGAGGAAAAGAACTTGAACGGGAAACCATAGAGGTTTAGGGCTTGGCAAGACAATCACATTCGTCGTGAAGGGGACTTTTGCATCAATAATAGGTTTATTGCCATGTGGCAGCATGTGGCGTCGAGGGCTCTCATTCTGCACTTTGGGTTTACTTGGCGCAATTAAATGTCTCACTTTGTAGAGTGGATGTAACAAGCTATCTGAGATAGGCAGCGTCTGGATGAAATTTAGGGAATGGGTGAAGAGAAAGAAAAGAATCTCCCATAGAAAATTTGGACGATAGCAGATTGTAGAGAATTTGGATAGTTCACAGAGATGTGTAAACGGGAGGTAAATTTCAGAGTAAATTCGAAATAGACAATGAATGACCTCACCAGAGGTATTGTCTCGGAACTCCTCGGCAAAGCTCATCCCTGAAAGGGGTCTAAGCAGGCTATCAGAGAATGTCAAAAACCTGAAATCGATGAGTTGATGATTTCAATTCTAGGTTGTGCAGGGCATGTGGGAAATAGACTGAAGGCGATGACTCGGGATGAATCGAACTCGGTAATCGTCGTCCGACAATCTATTTTACTATATGTTCCGGTACGCCCTCAACGTATGATATAAATAGCTAAAATACACGGACAAACATATTAATCACCGGAAGGCTTAATTCCACGCCGTTGAATCATCAGACTGACGTGGATTCACGTTGATCCTTCCAGTTCTTATGCTTATGCAATGACATACAGATATATATTTAATCAAAATAGATTACAGCACGGAGAGTACACTATATAAAGCCTACTTTCCAACGAAAAACATGATTAATGGATATGTAGAACAAACCCTTGGTGGCTGGCCTCCTTCGGCGAAACGCCACACGCATCAATGATAATCCAATCTTTCAGGAGGTCAAAGAGATTTGAACGCTTGGAATATCTTCGCCGATGCGGATCAGCTCTGACGTTTGGATTGGCTAAAGAAGAACTATTAAAGATACCCTGAGGCCCTGACATACATCGAGCGCGCCTGGCGCCAAACGACTTCAGCGGCTGAGTCCTCACCTAAATAACCCGAACAGTTCCGTCTGCAGTCTGCAACGTTTCCTTAGAACTCGTTCTAAGCGAGACGATTGGCAACACTCTCCAACACCGGTCAAAGAATCTGAACGGGACACCAACCATGCATTCATGCATTCATGTCTTTCGAAAAACTAAACCAATTATAATTACCTAATAATGCAGATGTATACCAATATAATGTGGAAAGATTGAGTCCACAGGGTTGCTCTCAACAATGTATAATGCTACATGGTTACTTATCCAACATCAAAACACCTGGCACGGGTGGTCATCCCTCCGTCCTCTTCCGCTATCGCCGTGTCCGGTAGAAGGCAGAGACTTTGTGAACAGCGGAAGTCATCAGCTTCATCAGGTGCTAAATGTGATTCATCAGTGATTACCGCGATGATCAGTACGCATGGTTGACAGGAAACGTTCACATACTGACTTGTTGTACTTCAGCTCTAAATCAGCACAGCGGCAGACGCCGTCAATGTTCCTTAGGTTGCCAATCCGAATTTCCCCGTTCTTCGGACTTAGGTATATGTACACTTCTCCAAATCGGTTTGATTGGCTCGAACTTCATTCAGCTTCTCAATAACAGGGTTGTGGCTGACATCAATAATCGTTCTCCCCGAGGGTTATAAAGTCGGACTGCTAGCTTGATTAACGGCATCCAACACAAAAAGCCTCCTGCACTCAGAGCAACTTCTCTCTAGCGCATTTTCCTCTAAGAAAATCAATTAAACATGCGTTTCACATCTGCTTTCATATCCACCGCCGTCTGTGCCACATTATTGGCTTCTACTGAAGCGCGACCCTACCCAGCTGAAGACCTTGCTCTCAGGCAAACGGTACGTCAACGTACATTATCCTTCGTTATGTATCTCATCTCTTGTTCCAGACCAATGGCTGCGGTCAACCCAGCGGACAATCATGCAATTAGAAGTTAGAGCAGGCCCAATAAACAAAATCCTGCTTCTAAGTACGAGGTAGGGTGCATTATCAGGATGCCGATCTAGATTGCTCACATTATTTTCGTAGCATTATAATCTCAACTCATAATCATTTAGAACCTACTAGACTCGGACCTTAGTACATATTGAAGCATTGTATTACTGTATCTGTATTATTGTAGCTGTATTCCTGGATATGATATATTTTCATAAATCGGTATGGCATAGCAGATTTAAAGACGGTGTGGAGTGAAGTTTGACTTTTAAATACTTCGGTTGATACATTGTCTCCAATGTACAATTAGATACCATAAAAAATTCCTGGCGTAATGTTATATCCGAGCGCGCCGTCAGAGATTCCACTCCAGATGTTAAGGACATGCGTTTTCCCTCCCACCTACTGTGAATACGAAAGCTCCAGGAAGTTCTGATCAACAGCTAATTAGATCGGCTCTCTAATCTTGAACTTGAACGAGGAAGGGAATACATATATTAGTGTAGCTGGGTGCTGTATGCGTTGATGAAAGGAGTCGGATCGACGTTGAGGAGACTGAATTGACATTGTTGATCTGGAGTGAGTATGTGCGCACTGAAAAGAAAACTGAGACGTACAATATATATATCACACTTGGTTTATTCCCACCAACGCAATACTTGCCCCGACAAATATCGACGTATCGGGTGGAGAAAAGGAGGAGTGTTCTTACAAGAAATAATCTAAACCGATGGGAATAAATAAGCGCCACATAGTAATACCGGAATGATATCTGCTGCCATCCTGTCCCAATGAGTCTGGGCCACGCATGTTGAAACTCCCAAGGTGGCGGATGGCGGTCCACGACGAATTCATGAGCTCAACCTGTCACGAGGCTTGTCCCTAGTCGCTAAAATCTCGCCCTGCAAGTTTCTGATCAATATTTGAGTGGAATTAGTTCGTAATTCGACACGAATATGCAGTTTTAAAATCTAGGTGAGAGCAATGCATCTCGTTGCTGAGAAGTCTCGCTGCCAAACTTGAAGACTACCTTATCGCCATGGATGGCGAGAATGGAGGCAAATACAGGTCAGAATACCTTCAGGGTGGAATATGATGTCTCACCAACTGACATGTTTACTCATACACGTCCTTTCCTACCCTGTTTCACCAGATGTTAATAGCTAATAACCTCCTTCTCGATGTTCTACTCGCCTTTCGGCATAATATGGACTGCACGTCCGAACTACGCTCAAAATACAAGGCACAGTCGCTGGAACTCGAATCCGACTTGGAGTAGAAGTCAAGCTTCGTAAGATACCGTTTTTGCGAATCCAGGCGAATTTATATATGAAGACAGTTATATATAAATACAGATACAAAGTGTGTCCCTGATTGACTACTCGATAAATCTAATACAATGCTTCAAATGCTCAATAAATTAATATGCATTATGCGTGATAATGAAGGGGTATCATAACACTATGAATAGCATATATCAGCGATCTATATAAGCATGCTGATTGATGAACCTTACCATGTAGGCATCTTCTATGTGGAAGGAAGGATTATTAATTCATTTTAGTTGCATGATTGGCCGCTAGGTTGACCACAGCCATTGGTCTGGAACAAGAGATGAGATAAATAACATAAGGGCAATGTTTTTAACATACCGTTTGTCTGAGAGCAAGATCTTCAGCTGGGTAGGGTCGAGCTTCAGCAGATGCCAATAAGGTGGCGCAGACAGCGGTGGAAATGAAAGCGGCGGAGGTGAAACGCATGCTGAATTGAGTTGTTTAGAGGAGTGTTGGAGTGTTAGGGAAGCTGCTCTGAGTGCAGTAGGTTGTCTGTGTTGGATGCGGTTAATTGGCCAAGTAGTCTGACTTTATATACCTCAAAGGGATGATGATCGCCAATTAACCCACGTTCAGACCCTTTTTGGGCTAAAGACAGAAGGTTATTTAGACCTTTCGAGCAATGAGCCATTAATACGTAGATCCTAGGAACGGACTGGAACGGGGTAATTCGGATTGGCAGTCTCAGGGACTACACTGCTCAGTGCAGAAGGGACCTGCCAATGGAAGCGCTGCGCAACTTGAAGATAAATGAAATTCTCCCAAAAATAGATGAATTCACTTCGTAAAATGATCGGAGCGGAAAGAAACACAAGCTTCGTATCAAGCGCATTTTTGGAATAGGGACAGCGGAAAGG
>KN837098.1:149454-184307 GCA_000827215.1 Sphaerobolus stellatus SS14 | reverse complement strand
ATCGTTTCGGAACTCCCCGGCACAAAACTCATCCCTGAAAAGGGTCTAAGCAGGCTGTCAGAAAATGTCAAGAAGCTGTCAGAAAGCTGAAGTCGCCGATGAACTGATGGTTTAATTGTAGGTTGTGCGTCGGCGGAACGCTACACTCATCACTGATGATGGAGAAAAGCCGAAGGGGTTTACACGTGTGAGGTACCTGCGCCGATGCGGATCAGCGCTGGCGTTTGGATTGGCTAAAGAAGAACTATTAAAGATATCCCGAGTCCCTGATCTACCTCGAGCGCGCCTGACGCCAAATGACTTCAACGGCTGCGTCCTGGCTTAAGAAACCCGAACGGTTCCGTCTCCAGTCTGGAACATCTGCATCAAAAACGAATTCCCCCGCATTGTGATGATTGGCGATACCAGTCAAACAAATCCGAACGTACTCCCAATGCGTTCATGTTTTTCGAAAGCGAAACCATAATTACAGTTCTTAATGCACAAGAACTTAGGAAGTATAATAATTGAATCCAGAACGTTTAAATACATATGGTTGGTAATACATTGTTATTTATCCAGCACAAAAAGGCCTGGCACATCAGGAAAATTGACACAGAATCCGTTTTAGCGTCCGGGCTGGGAGAGATAGGCGGTGGTATATAGTCTATATACCGACTCCTAGCTTCGATTAGCGAATCTGTCATTACCTAGTGCTACCTAGTGCTACCTAACACTATGGGGAGTTTAGCGCGCATGGTACGTTTTACTGATGCATGGATGGTCCTCCCTCCGTCCTCTTCCGCTATCGCCGAGTCCGTTAGAAACCAAAGGCATTGTGAGCAAGCGGAAGCCATCAGCTTCATCAAGTGCTAAATTTGATTCATCAGGGATGACCGCGATGATCAGTACACATGGTTGACAGGAAACGCGCGCATAGTGACCTGTTGTCCTGCACCTCTAAATCGGCACAGCGACAGACGCCATCGATGTTCCTTAGGTTTCCAATCCGAATTGCCCCGTTCGTAGGACCTAGGAACATGTACACTTCTCCAAATGGTTTTCATTGGCTCGGACTTCTATCAGATTTTCAATCACATGGTTGTGGCTGACATCAATAATCAGTCCCTCCGAAGAATATAAAGTCGGACTGCTTGCTTGATTAACAACATCCAATACAGAAAGCCTCCTGCACTCAAATCCACATCTCTACTACTACCTTCTCCTCTAAACAACTCAATTAAACATGTGTTTCACATCTGCTTTCATCTCCACCGCCGTCTGCGCCACATTATTGGCAGGTGCTGAAGCGCGGCCCTACCCAGCTGAAGACCTTGCTCTCAGGCAAACAGTACGTCAACATATATTTTCCTTTTGGTATGTGTCTCACCTCTTGTTTCAGACCAATGGCTGCGGTCAATCCAGCGGACAATCATGCAATTAGAAGCTAGAACAGGCCCAATAAAAAAAACCTCCCGCTCCTAAGTACGAGGTAAGGTGCATTTAATTGTGATGCCGATATAGATTGCTGATATATTATTTTTACAGCACTATGGTCTCAATTCATAATCACTTAGAACCTGCTAGACTGCACATTTACTTATTGAAACACTGTACCACTTCTGTATCTGTATTCCGTGGATAATTATTTATTGATATAAATCGGTCTGACATACCAGATCTAAAGAGGGTGTGGGATACAGCTTGACTTATAAGTACTTCAAGGTCCAACGTACGTCCAGCGTACTACAAGGTACCATAAGAATTTCGACCTGTTATATCCACGCGTGCCACCAGAGATTGCACTCCGGATGTAGTTCAAGCTACATTATTTTACGTAGGGTGCTCCTGGAATTGTAGGAGATCGATCATCGATGGAAAGGCGAACGAGTGGAATAGAGGATTTAGACAAAAGGTGAGAGACCCTTGTTGATCCAGAATCAGATCTCTGCAATCCGTAACAGGATTGTCTAGGTCAGCGATATTGAGAAATATATCGACACAAAAATTTAGTTCTATCCAATCATTACATCGAGGGTGTCTCACTAAATGATGTTATCTCCGCTTTATTCTTGCTAGTCGGGAATTTCGCCTTCCTAACACGCTTATCGACCTCGCTTATCGACCTCGCCGGTCAATTCTACCACCAGCGGGATATGGAGAGCACCCTGAATCCCGATTCAGGTACGCCTGATTATTTTTTACGGGCTAATTTCTCGACGGAGTCAATTCATCCGCATGTAAGTGACATGTATTCCGTACAAAGTCAGATCTATAATTTTCTTTCTCAGTTGCCAATATCGTAACTAAGTAGCTTTAGATCATTACTGTCAATGCCATTATAGCTCAATTCACACTTCAGTACACAGATAACGTTCTGCCCTCATTGGTATTCCCACATGCAATCCAGTCACTACCATGGTCTGTGTGAATGGACCATGACTGTGACAAGTCGTTGACAGTGACGTGCATGCATTTACAATGCCTCTCTCCATTGGATATTATTGAAGACGGTGAAAGAGACTTTCTCACGCTTACCACCACCACGGTTTCGCACTGAGAATAGTATTCCTTATTTTCTCGTTTTCACTCCAACTCAAAACCCTACCAAACCACAAAACCAACACAAAAAACCACGAAAAGCCAAAAGAAAGAAAGAACGAAGAGAAATGTCGGGGACAGGCGGTAGTACGCGAAGGTCATCTCCAGCGACGCCACAGCAGCAAGCAGGAAAGATACCCATGTTATCAGAAGCATTAGCACAAAAAAGCAAGATCATAGACAGACAAAAAGCGATAGAATATCTAGAAAAAGAAGGATACTACGAAAGAACCGGGGAGGAACTCACAGTAATGACGCTAAGCAACATCTTAATAACCCTATCCGTCTCGAATAATGCTGACATCCTCAAAAACGGCACACGTGCCATAGGCGTCCTTATGCGAACCAAAGCCATCGAGACCACAATAGTCGAGATAACCGGAGGATTAGAAACCGCTTTAGAACCATTGTTCATGACGCGGTAGAAGCATTCGAAACATAAACAAAAGAGAGCGAAAACCGAGGATTCGGAAATGACCAGGCAGATATGCCGAGAACCTATGCATCCGCGGTAAGAGGAGAAGTACCGATGACGCACCAAACCAACATCGCGAAGAACCTATTAAGAGACCGGCAAATACTAGTAGACAAACATCCAGAAGATGACCAATTTCAACTGTTCAACATGGAGGAGGATATGATACTAAAAAAAGCGAATACCAAATAGGGTAAACGGACGATGAGATCATGGACGGCATCTTCATCAGCGTTAGAAAGCTCAACAACGGTGGAATAATCCTTGAAACATGCACCAAGAAAACGGCCGCACTGATACGAGAAAGGAAAAGCGAGTTCATAAGGAATTTAGGAGAGCGAGCGGTAGTAAAAGATAGGGCAATAACGATTATGATCGAGTTTGTTCCAATCACATTCAATACAGAAAAGACAGAGGATATCGCAATGGCCGAAAACGACTCCAGACTGCCTGTAGGATCCATAAACTCAGCAAGATGGATAAAACCAGAAAGCAGGAGAAGAGAGGGACAAAAAGTAGCTCACCTAATCGTAAAAGTCGTTGGAGCCGAAGCAGTGAACAAGATACTGAGAGACGGAATGGTAATAAGAGGCAAGTGAGTGAGGGCACGCAAAATGGCCAGGGAACCACGTCGATGCCTCAAATGCCAAAAGGTAGAAGCAAACCACATCATGGCAAATTGCTCTTCAGAAAAAGATACTTGCGGTACATGCGGAGAGGATCATAGGACAACGGAATGCAAAGAAATTGATCCCAACAAATTCAAGTGTGTTAACTGCAAAACTCACGGCCACACTTCATGGGAAAGAGAGTGTCCCACATATCAGCGTGCAGCCCACAGGCTCAGACAAAGAGATACGGAAGCAACATATCGATACATACCCACAGAAGATCCATGGACATGGGAGCAGGAGTGGAGCAAAGAAGAAACATTACAAGCGCAAATTGAACAAAACGGAAACCCACTCGCCGGGCATCACAATAACGGGTGGCAGATACACTTGAACCGGAGAAGAAATCTAACCCAACAAAGCATAACAGAATACTTGCCGAGACAGGACAACAACGACAGTGGACCACCTAACACTGGAAGTGGTTTCGGAAGAGCTCGCACATATCAATGAATACAATCAATCAAATATCATCAACAATCAAAATATGGCAGCAGAATCTAAATAAGAACGAGACGGCTACCTACGACATGTTAAACAACACTAATATTACAAAATATGACATCATAGCAATACAAGAACCATACATCAGATTCAGAGGCCTTTCACGAGGAACAAGATTATGGACAGGAGTCTTCCCGGCCGAATATGCAAAAGAGGACAGAAACCCCATCAGATCAGCGATGCTAGTGAACATGAAGTTAGACAGGAGCAGCTGGCAACAATTAGATGTTGGACATGCAGACGTAACAGCAATAAGAATAGAAACGGGGATCGGCACCACCTTGATATTCAACGTATACTGTGAAGGAGAATCATCAAACTGCATATACAAGATACAACAATATATTCAAGAAGCGAAGGACAGTGGGAGAATCACGGGACAAGAGCATATGATATGGTTTGGAGACTTCAACCGACACCATCTGAACTGGGACGAGCCAAGAAACACGCATTTATTCACTCGAGCAAATCTAGATGAAGCGGAGATCCTAATCAATGTGATAACTGAACAAGACCTGCAAATGGTATTGCCAAAACACATTCCAACACTGCGAGCCATGGTGACAGGAAACTTAACCAGGCCAGATAATGTGTTTGCAACAAGCGAAATAGCAGATATCATAATGAGATGCAGAACGATACCAGACGAGCAACCAACGCACACAGATCACTTCCCAATCGAGCTTATATTCGACGCCACAATACAAGTCAAGGAACAACAACCTACGAGGAATTTCAAAGATGTAGACTGGAACGAATTCAACGAGCAACTAAGAAAAGAACTCAATTCGATGAATATAAGCGATCAGATATGAAACATAGGCAAGTTCGAAGAAAGAAGGAAGAGGATTGAGAAAGCCATACAATCCACCATCAAAACCATCGTCCCAATGACAAGACCCTCGAAATATATGAAACACTGGTGGACAAAAGAACTGTCAAAGCTCAGAACCGAAATGCGAAGACTGGCACGACAGGCAGCAACAAGGCAAAGAGAGACGGACCCATCCATAAACGATAAGTTCAAGTGAGCCAGAAATGTATATTCAAATGCGATCAAGACAGTGAAAAGACAACATTGGGAAGCATTTCTCGAGCAACTGGATGAAAACACAGTATGGACTGCACACAGGTATGTATGCAGCAAATGACCTGTCAGACGGCACACCCACAAAGATGCTGGCACTCGAGATAGTGAACGAAAATGGAACAATGATACAAACAGAAGACAACACGGAAAAAGCGAAAATGATGCTAAGCTCCTTTTCCCACCGCCAGACGCACATAATGAACCCGAACTCACCCTCACTGACTTTCCAGAGCCAAAGTTTTGATTCCGCCTGATACAAGACGAACAAGTGAAACACGTGATGAAGAAGCTAAATCCATACAAAGCCCCAGGACCCAACAGCATAATGAACGTCATACTTGTCAAATGTGCAGACCAGTTGACCCCACACATCACATCTTTATTCAGAGCCACGTTCGACTTCAATTATTACCCGGCAGCATGGCGAGACTCCAACACACTAGTCCTACACAAACCAGAAAAAGCAGATTACACAAAGCCAGGATCATACAGACCTATCTCCCTATTGGATACAATTGGAAAAGTCCTGTCAGCTTGTGTAGCAGAAGATATCACCAAAGCAGCTGAATTAGCAGGAATACTCCCAAGAAATCAATTCGGAAATCGAGCTGGTAGAACAACCACTGACGTGTTACATTATACCACTAAGTTTATATGCGATGCATGGAGAAAAGGTCAGGTGGTCAGCGCATTATTCCTAGACATCAAAGGAGCATTCCCGAGTGTCATACCGGAAAAACTCACACAGGACATGTGAATGAGAGGAGTTCCAAAGGAATACTGCCAGTGGATATACAACAAAATAACGGAAAGGGACACATATATCCAGTTCGACGACTTCAGATCCCCGAAGCTCAGAATACTATGAGGACTAGATCAAGGATGTCCACTATCGGGAATTGCATACTTATTCTACAACACCAATCTAGCAGATCTCGCGCAAAAGAACCTAGGAGAAGACACAATCATCTTCGCGGATGATACAACTCCATTGGCCACAGGAAAAGACTTCCCCAGCGCAAACGAGAAACTACAGAAGATGATGACAAGAAGAAACGGAGGGAACGAATGGGCTAAGTCCCATCAATGCCAATTCTCTGTAGAAAAGTTCGCACTAATAGGTTTTAGCAGACGACGTGAAGAAGTTAGAGATCAAGCGAAGAAGACGAGACCAGCACGCCGACCATCCACCGAGATCCAAGGACACACGATACAAGCAGCAGAAAGACACAAGTTCCTAGGCATGATATTTGACCAAGAGCTGAGATTCAAAGAACACACAAATTATGCCCTCGCAAAAGGTACAAAATGGCTCAATCAGTACAAGAGACTAGGTTGAATGAAGCACGGAATCCCACCAGTACTTATGTGTCAATATTACCTAACGATAGTGATCCCAAAGATGTTGTACGCGGCAAGCATGTTCCTACTACCAGAGAACAAGGAAAAGAAAGGAACAAAAGGATCTATCACAAAGCTAGCAAGGATACAACGGCAGGTGGCTTTAGCTATCACAGGAGCATTAAACACCACAGCCACAGACATACTAGACGCCCACGTGAACCTTCTCCCTTTCAACCTGCTCGTATCCAAACATGTGCACAGGGAAGCCATACGAACATGTACACTGCCTGAAGAACACCTGCTGCATCATCATGTCAAACAAGCTGCTAAACGACGTGTTAAACAGCATGCATCACCATTACACGATGTATTACACCTATACCGACTCAAGCCCAACAATATAGAGAAAATATATCCAATGTGGGGCGGATCGGAATGGAGTGCAAAACACAAGATTCGAATAGCGGCCAGCAAAGATGCAGCAAGCCAGGAAGACACACAAGACAATGTGAAGTATAAGGCGCACTTGGACGGGTCAGCTATCGAGGGGAATGTAGGAGCAGCGGCTGTACTATACAGGGATGGAAGGAAGGTGGCTGTAAGAAGGAAGAGATTGGGATCAGTCAAGAGACATACAGTCTATGAAGCTGAGCTGGCAGGAGCAGCAATGGCGGCACATATGATCAAAACGAGATCAGCAGGACACGAAGCTTTAATAAGCCTAGACAACCAAGTGGTGATAAGAGCCTCAGTCACGGACAAAGCAAAACCAGGTCAACAGTTCATAATCGCGCTCAACAAACAGGCGAACCTATGTTTACCGACATCGGTAACAATCAGATGGATACCAGGGCACAAAGGACATGAGGGCAGCGAGGAAAGCGATCGAGAAGCTGAAAAGGCGGCAAAGGGAGAGAAAGAGACACCTGATCATCTGTTACCGGACATTCTAAGAGGGAAAATTCCTGCGAGCGTATCAGCCCCGAAGCAACAACACACTCAGCAACTCAAGAAGGCTGCAAGGAAGATGTTCGAAGGCTCGAACAGACACACGAACTTAAGCAAGATAGATTCGACAGTACCATCTTCGCGATTCCTCAAGAACTGCACGAAACTGCCACAACGAAATACAGCAATACTAGTTCAGCTGAGAACAGGACACGCTCAACTAAACAAGCACCTTCACCGAATCAAGCGCAGCCAAACGACAATATGCCCTGCATGCCGAAGAGAACCAGAAACAGTGCATCACTTCCTATTTAGATGCAGAGCATATGATTCATTACGCAGACAAGTTCAAAGAAGGCACGGCCACGACGCGCGATCAGCTAAGTTCTTACTATCGAATCCAGACGCATTCCTAACGCTTTTAGGTACATAAATGGAACCAGACACTTTATGAATGCAACCAGACCGCTAAAAATACCGCAAGAAGAGGCCAGAATGGGAAGAGAACGCCAAAGATAATGAAGAAGAAATTGAAAAATAAAATAGGTGGAAGGAAAGGAAAGAAGGGTATTGAGAGGAGCGCAGAAGAGTATGGGGAGAGGGAAAAGGCTGGGTCAGGAACATGAATAATCAACAGATAGGAAAGAATCGAAAATCACGAAAACCACAATGTTGACAATAATGCAATGCCAACAATCAGGCAACACAACACCCCCCGCCTTAAAAGGCACGGATCCAACTCGGGCACAATGCTTTAGAGCATGCTACAATGTATGTGCAGAGATAGACAGCAGGAAAATGATTGCATTTATTTAGAGGACCACACATGTATAACGACATCATCTTACATAGGGCCACACCCCAAAATAGACATAAATAGATTATAAAAAAAAAAAATTGAAGATGGTCTAAGCGGTCATAGCCAGTGTGTACTACATTTTCTCTATTGATTAAAACTTGAATGCCCGGATCGAGGTACTTGGCAGCAGCAACAATATTCTGTTTCACCAATAACTCGGAAGATGGGTGATCTCTTCACGTCCGTTATATTCAAGTGATTCCTCGAGAGGTTTCCAATGTGCTAAGTGCCACACCACACTGGGATGGTATCTGCTGCCTAAACAAGTGAAGAGATCATGCCCCGATGAGTATATGCCATGCAAGATGAGACTTAGGTGGCAGATGCTGTCCACGAGGAATTCGTAATCTCAAATCATTCCTGTTACGAGACCTCACCGACTTTCTGATCAAGAACTGAGTGAATTATAAGCACATAAGATAGGGGTCAGCAAGTTCCGACGACCTTGAAGCACCTGTTGGACTCTCAGACTTGAACGTCGAATGGCACTTCAACGGCGACTGATAATCAAAATTGGTGACCGCTCTGCGTTTTGGAGGTGCGTAGGCTTGGATCAAGCGGTCTTAATTATTAAATATCGTGCTTTATTGAGGTGCCATTTCTCCAATAACTAAATAAATTTACTTTTACTTCCTGACAATGTTTTGAGGCTTTCTGAGCAACTTCAAAATTTGCGACCCAGAAGAATGAGAGGATTATGTAAGCGAGTTGGGCGCTTAATCACAATTTTCAGTTTTGAGTTGCTGGGTCAAATACTCCTTATACAGAGCCATTTCGGCCACTTTCTATATACAATTATCTTATTATAATCCTCTATGCCTCGTAGGAAAGCCTCTGCAGTGAAATGGAGCCAGAACTTTGGTGAGAGAGCCTTAAAGGTGAATCTGCTGCCCTCAGGTGGCTGAAAATGATGGTTCTGAAGCCTTATTCTTCAGAAGCAAAAGACCATTGATACAGATGTACAAGCAGAAGAGATTTCAGAGCCAGAGTCACCAGGATTTGAGTTCTTAGATTTGGGCCATGCAGGCAACATCAGCCTTTCACCGCCATTGGAGCCTGATCCCAGTGGAGATGACCCTTATGAGTCAGAGTTCTCTTCAACAGATGAAGGAGAGAATGAAGCTGATATGGATGAAGGAGAGCTGCAGAGTGAAGCAGCATTCTTGAAGTTTACTGAGAAATTAAACTCAGGAATGGCGAAATTCCTCCAGGATGCGAATCTACAGAAACGGCCACAGCGATACAAGCTTTCTCATGAAATTCCAGAGAGCAAAAAGTATAGGCATGCCTCCAATATCAGGAAATTGACTAATGCACTGAGAGCCCAGGGGTTTGGTGATATTCAAGGATACTTCACGAAGAAGCAGTCAGAGCCAGTGCAAAGAGAGGAAATTATTCTCCCAGTAGATTTGGATTTGAGAAAGTCGCAGATGAGAGAGGCAGCAGAAGAGGAGGAAGAGGAGGAAGAGGCATTTTTTTTAGGATCCCAAAGTGCGCCATTATCCATTGAGGAGGAGGAGGAGAAGGAGCTAGAAGTTACAGCCGATGAAGAAGTCAATAGTTGGATCACAATGCACTATCCTGGCAACGAAATCGAACCTATGAGCACACTGAATGTGCAGAATTCACCCCTCCACGGAGTAAATTCAGTCAAGGCTTCCCTATCCATCCCTACCCCATCTCCACATCTCCCATTGCTTTCTGCATCATCGGAAGCTGTCAGCTCCTCTATTCTCCCAATAGCAATCGAAAATGAAAGTGAAGAGGAATCTGAAACCATGGAGGAAGAGATTTCGAAGGATCCAAAATGAGTAAGACGAGCATGACCACCTAAATGAGATTCCGAATGTCTTCTCACTGCTATTGCTGCACTTTCGTAATTGGTCAAAGATAAATGCTTAGATCTAGTATTTCGAGGATGACTCACTGCGATGTTGGCCTTTATACGAATTTACAATGCTGGAGCATGCACAGGATGGACAGCAGCGTCAAATGTGGCTGCGCTCACTTGTGGGAAAGTGATGGGACTTGCGCATTCACTCCAAAAGTGGGTCTGGGATTATTTTGAAGACAATAGCAACCTACCTGTCAATGTATATCATGGTTCACTCTCACGAATTGCAGAAGATGAAGATCTTGCACAGGAGATCCATGAGCATCTGCATGGTCTCAGGAAAAAATATTTTACAGCAATGGATATTGTCCGGTTTCTTGAGACACCCGACATCAAGGCACGTTTTAAGCTTCAAAAATCACCAAGTGAAAGAACTGCACGTCGATGGCTCCATACCATGGAATATAGATATGGAAAGCCCTCGAAGGGTATGTTTATTGATGGGCACGAGAGGGCTGATGTTGTTGATTATCGCCAAAATGTATTTCTCTCGATTTGGGCTGCATTACAGGAACGGATTATGCTCTGGAACCGAGACAGCATCCCAACAGATCCAAAATCATGTTCCTTCCCAAACAGGAAACGAGTCGTTTTGCTGACACATGATGAATCCACGTTTTATGCACATGACCGTCAGGAAACAAGATGGATTCATAATTCAGAAAATCCAACACCAGCCAAAAAAGGAGAAGGAAGTTCTATTATGGTTTCCAATTTTTGTTCACCAGATCTTGGATGGCTGAAGTCCAAGGATGGGTGAGACTTATTTTATTTTATTTAAAGACTTAAGATTCAAATACTCCGCAGGACAAGGGAGGTACAACTTTTGTTCAAAGCAGGTAAAAACCGGGATGGGTATTTTAGCTGTGAAGATTTATGTGCACAAACAGAACTGTATAACATGTTTATATCTTGTGTTTCACACCGAGACTAACTGAACTCAATTGTATAGAGTAAGGTAGTACAGTGGTGTAAGTAAAAAGATATATGCCGGCGCCTAATGCGCCGGCATGCTAAATACAAGCCATTGTGGACACTTATGGTGTCCACACTAATAATAGCTACATCTATGATGTAGCACATATAACTAATATACATTAGTTATTAGACATGTATTATCTTACAATTATATACATATATATATATAACAGCTTATAGCTGTTACAAACTGGCTATCGAGCTTTTCGAGGATAATTTTCCCGGAACTGCAGTTGCACTTTTTGCCTTTGATAATGCACCGAGTCACCAGAAGCGTGCCTCTGATGGATTGTCTTCCCTCAAGATGCCTAAATTCCCAAAACTATTGGCAAGTCATGATGGGAAGACAAAAATGCGAAATGGAGTGCTGCCCAATGGCGAATCACAATCCTTTTATTACTCAGATGATCACCCAACGATGCCTGGCTATTTTAAGGGCATGAGCAGAATTCTTGAAGAACGCAGTTTCATTGAGGAGGCAAAACTTCCAGCCTCTTGTGAAAAATTAAAATGCAAGGATTCAAAGGCTTCACGCTGCTGTTGGCAGGTCTTGTACAATCAACCTGATTTTGTAGGACAAAAGTCAGCACTCGTTGAGCTCATTGAAGCACATGGACACTTGGTTATTTTTTATCCAAAGTTCCATTGTGAATTGAACTTCATTGAGCAATGCTGGGGGGCCACTAAATCTAACCCAGAACAAAGCACAAATGGATGCAAATATCCGGCAATGCCTTGATAATGTCGATATAGTAAAAATGCGAAGGTATTATATTCATACTAGATTTTGAATCAAAAGGTACTTACTTGACTACTTATATAGATTTGCTAATAGGTCTGTAAGATTTATGGATGGATATCAATGGGGCTTGACTGGTTCCCAGGCTAGCTTGGCAAACAAGAAATACCATGGCCATAGGGTCTTACCAGAGTCTATAATGAATGACCTTGAGGCTGCTAAAGTTGTATAATACCATTGTAGTTACATTTATGTTATAAAAACTCGAAAAAAAGCTGACTTCGCAACTTCGGCCTTGAAAATGAGAGGCGAAGCGCCTGTTAACCCTATTACATAATAGGGTTAACAGGTGCTTCGACGTCGCCAGAATTCACTGACCCCTATCTTAATTCGGGATGGATATGCAAAAATTCCAAAACTCTGGTGAGAGGAATGTATCTCGTTGCTGAGAAGTCCTGCTGACGAGCTCAAAACTAACCTATTGGCATGGATGGCAAGCATGGAGGCTAAAGCAGGTCAGAATATCTTCATGCACTGGAGACACTTCCTTATTTACCCCAAATGAGATGTTAAGGAAAAGTGTCACTGGACCTGGTTGTATTATGGTCTTTATTGGAGTGATATTTATATCAAATTCTGAATTATATGACCTTTTAAGTGAGAGGATAATAGTTTTGAATTTTCTAATTTGAACCAGATGAAAATGTGAGAGAAAGGCTCTTACAAGTCAGCCTTTCAACATGCAAAAAGTTTAATACTACTCTGAATTTTTATCACCTATCTTAGTAATATACATCTAGTCATATTATGGATAACAATTGGTTGTCAAATGTGAAGGAAACCTAGTGAGAACCACCTTTTTACATCCATATCATTCAATACAAAGGTGCTAAAGTTCCTGATGTTATTCAGGGTATCCATAACTTTAAATGTGTAAGAAAGATACCTTTCTGTATTTATATATTTTATAAGAAAGCTGTGTCATATGCTAGTTTTTTGATACTTTTCTCTTAATGTACTTTGAGCATTTAAACACATATAAATGTTGCTTTTCTAAATTGAAGGAAAAGGTTTGGAAAAGGTTTGGAAAAGGCTGCTAAACATTTAGGCTAAGTTTAGGCTAAATTAGCCAGTGTGGGAACCCTGGATTTCTGCCAGCTGAAATGCTATTAGGTAATGCACATGGCATGCAAATTTTACCATGCATTCCAGAGCAATGAAAAGTCATATTAATATTCTAAAATTCCGAAGATATTTTCATACAAGATATTTAAAAGGAAAACTTACCTTTCACAAACATTCCAGGTTCCTTTGCCCAAAGAAAATCTCTGAAAGAAACACCTTATCCTTAGCTAGAAATTCCAGATAATATCCACATTCCACAAGAATTTCTCTTGGTGTTAATAAGGAATATTTCATAGCTATTCTTGCAGTTAAAGCTTTAAACCAACAAATATTTATTTTGCCTATTAATACAGGAACAGAATAAAGATTTACAGTTGACTATCTCATAACGTATAACGCTGGAGGAGGCCCTTTTCCATACATTATGAGATTTATACAATACGAAAAAGCGTGACTATGTGACATGGTGTGACATCTACCACGGCGCTTGACCTCGGTCTTTCCCGAGCCAGCTATCCAACGTCGATTGCTTGCTGTTCTGGGTCTCAAGCTTCTTCAAATGGATTCTAAACTGCCGTAGCCTCCTAGTGAGGTCCAAAGCGCCATCCTGCGGGCCATAGCGAATGGAGAGCACCTCCAATGAAGCACACAACTTAGCGGCATCAGCAATCCCAAGCTTCTCCCCATCCTGCTCCTCCTCTTCGTCATCAGAGTCAACTTCAATGATCTCACCACGTGCAACTGCCATCTCATACTTCACAGTTTCAACAATCTCTTGATCCCCTCCCTCAAACCTGTACATTGACCCGCCATTCTCCCTCTCTTCGACAGGGTTGAGCATCTCCTCTAAGGTGAGTGGTGTTCCGATGATGCATCTCCGCTTCTTCAGCTCACCAACCGCTGCACTCAGGTCCTCCTCCAGCTGTTCAAGTTGCGGAAGTGAGGCATGCTGCACATGAATGTCTTGGGATTGCTGTTGGGTGGGTGGGGCAGTTGCATCGGGAAGATTAGTGATGGGGCAGCCCAAGTACTTGACAGTGAGTTTGCTCAGTGCTTCCAGTTCCAATTCTGCATCATTCTCAGCCCCCAATACAGCATCGTAGACCAGATTCCATTCATCACACCTGTACCGCACTCCAAAATGAGCCTTCAAGCGCCCCTCTACTTCCGGTAGACGCATGTCCGAAGTCACGAAATCTTGAAGGATCCTCCATGTAACCACATCATGGATGGGCACTGGAGGTGTAGAAGATGCTGCAGATAGTGTAGCAGCTGCAGCAATGGGCTGGATACCATCTTCAGGTTGAATCTGGGTATGTTTCCAGCAATTGCGCAGTGTCTCTTGACTGACAGCATTCCAGGCCTCTTTGGCAAGAAGCATGGCTTCATTGAGTGGGATTTTGTAAATATCCCTCTCATCTGCCTCTTCTAGGTCGAGTGCATGCAGACAGAAGGCCCGGTGATAATGCGCTTTGAGACAGCGAATGATGCCGGCATCGTATGGTTGGACAAAGGATGTCAAATTCGGCTCAAAAAATTCGATGCGGATATTCTTTGGGATGTAGGATATGTAGTGATCCGAGAAGTTGTCAATTAAGAGAATAATATATCGCCTTTCAAACCCCATTCTAATGTCTAGAGCCTTGATCCACCTAGAATAGAATCAGTGACATGACAATTGTGTAAGAAAAGAAGCTTACGCTGTAAATATCTCCTGCATCATCCAAGCCTTCTTATTGTTGTAATAATCGAAGCCTTCTGAGCATAAGCTTTTGCTCTTAAAGCAGCGGGGCCTTGCAGACTTCCCAATGAAGAGAAGCTTGAGTTTCTCGCTGCCATCTGTGTTGCATGCAACACCCAATGTAAGTCGAAATTTGTCTGTCTTCTTACCACTCATTTGCTTGGTTGCCAGTCCACGATCCGGTGGTGCACTGTGTGAAGTGCCCATCAACTGTCTTTGTGAATGAAGGGAACACTCACAAGGCAAAAAGGCTTGTCTCGTCAAAATTAAAGCGGTCCCTCGGTGCAAACTGCTTGAGGATTATTGCAACTCTAACATGTTCAGCTGCAACCCTCTCAAGATTGACAGATCCGGCTTCACCGTGCCTCCGGAACTCTCGAATCTTGTAAGCTTTGCAGAATGGTCTAACCCAGCCATCACCAGTTAATTGCTCATTTTGAGGAACATCGAATTGCTGCTCGAAGCGAGCACACTTCTCAATGAGCATGTGGCCATTCACAGTCTCACCCTTCTCTTCCATCTTCTTCACCCAATAGAAGAGAGCCTTCTCGACATCGGGACGCATCACAATGCGTGGCCGTTTGCTGGACAATGCATTCGGATGAGTATCGACACATGCTTCAAGCTCGGATCGCCTGGCGAGGTTGTGAGAGAGGGTTGCTTGTGTGAACACTAGAGCCCCCTCAACTTTAGTCTCAAAATATTGGACCACACCCTCCTGCAACATCTTGGGATGCTTGTCAATGAACCTGAAGACAGTTATCCAGTCATGGAGCGTGAGGTTTGAGCGACGTGTTTGGGCACGAGGCTTCGCAGAAGTCTTTGGCAGGTCTTTTTGCGATTTCTTGTGTTTTCTGGGTCCATAGGGAGTGGGCTTTTCACAGGCCTTACGCTTGAGTTCACCAGCCATGGGAGATAAGAATGAATGAGGAATTTAGAAGCCCTGAGGAGCAACAAGGATGACTCTGTCCCACGACGGTCAAATAGAGAAATTGAAATTCCGATTGTATTTACCTGCAGGGGTATATGATATGTGATTTCTGAGCTGTTTCAGATTGTTTCGATCAGTTTCTAGTGCCAGGAAGCTCTCCTATACAAAGAAATGGCACTGATCTGGCCATCTCATAATGTATAATTTGAGCTAAAACCCTATACATTATACGATATACAAAATGCCTGCACGCATCGATGGGAATGACCCCAAACCCATACATTATGAGAATTATACATTATGACATCATACATTATGAGATAGTCAACTGTACTGGATTTCCTGTACATATCACTTCCAAGGAAATAATATAAAAGCCTGGTCCAGTGATGGATTTCATATAAAATTCCTGGATCAGAAATAAAGTTGTGTCCCCAGTGATGGTAGAATATGATGTCTCAGCAACTGACATGTTTACTCATACACATCTTTTCCTTTCTGTTTCAGCAGATGGGAATAGCTAATAGCCTCCTTCTCAATGTTCTGCATAATATGGACTACACGTTCGAACTATGCTCTTAAAATACAAGGCACAGTCGCTGGAACTTGAACCCGACTTGGAGTGCAAGTTAAACTTCACACAGAACCGTCTTTGCGAGTCCAGGTCAATTTGTATATAAAGGTAATTTTATATAGGTACAGATACAAAGTGGGTCCCTAATTGGCCACTTGATAATTCTAATACAATGCTTCAAATGCTCAATAAATAGATATTCATTATGCGTAATAATGAAGGTGATCGTAACACTAGGAATAGCATGTATTAGTGATCCTGGTGAGAACTCTAATTAATAAACCCCTACTATGTGCAGGGCATCTTCCACGTGGAAGGAAGGAATTTTTATTTATTTTAATTGCATGATTGTTCACAGGGTTGACTACAGCCATTGGTCTGGAACGATAGATGAATTACATAACACAAGGACGATTTATTTTAATGTACTGTTTGCCTGAGAGCAAGGTCCTCAGCTGGACTGGGATATGGCCGCGCTTCAGCAGATGCCAATAATGTTGCATAGACAGCGGTGGAAACGAAAGTGGACGTAAAACGCATTTTTAATTGAGTTGTTTAGAGCTGTGTTAGAGTGGTAGAGAAAAGGCTAAGAGTGGTAGACACGTGAATCTAAGTGCGGTAGTATGCATCCTGTGTTGGATCCGGTTCAACTGCAAGCAGTCTGACTTTATATATTTTTAGAAGAGAGGATTCGAGAACCTTTCAGCTCTTACTATCCCATCTGAACGGAAAAACACGGATTGGCAGCATTGAGGGACAAGCGCTACTCTGTTTAGAAGGCCTGCCACAATGTCTATCCCTGAAAGCGCGGGACAAAAGGACTGCTCCGACACGTCCTTCTAAAGTCCCAAAAATAGATGAGCTTAATCTCTGTTCAATTGATTAGAACGGAAGAATTCACGAGGTCCGCATCAAATACAGTCTAAGTTACCGATAGGTATCATTTGAGTCGGAAGTCGACGGAACGACCGGATAGGAAAGAAGGAGCTCATCGCAAAGTTACCCCGAGAGCTCGTTACAGCTCGTGCTTATCTGTAGTTATACTTACACTGATGCATCATATAGTTTCTGAGTGTCTATGACTCTTCATTTTCGCATGACATGAACGCAACCATACAAATAAAATAGAGTGCATGGCTGATTAGATAGAGGGCTTGAAGAGGAAACCACTGTCAGAGAGACTCAGTTCAAATGCAGGCTCATTGTGTATCACTAGGATTACTCAAGTTCACATGTGGCGTTGAGAGCTCTTATTCCTCGGAAAAAATCCTTGGTGCAATTTGAACTGTCAATGATCAGTGATGGAATATTAGATTAAACAAGCATGATATTTGGGATAGGATCCGTCTCAAACCTCGTGAAGCAAGGGAAATAAATCTCTGAGAAATTTCTCAGAAATTAAAGATTGTCAAGCTTCATATTATATAATCATTTCTATTTCAGACAACTTTATATACGGAATACCGATACAAAGGTGGGTCGTTAACTGAAAGCTCTCAGAAATGATTTGGAAATTTTGGATTGTTATGCCGTATCATCATTGCTATCCCAGATGATTATATATAGAAATAATTATATTTAAGTAATACAGATACATAAGCGGATGCTTAATTGATCACTAGATCTAATACAGTGCTTTAAAGGCTCAATAAATAAGTATGATACTGAGGCGAGACCGTAACACTATGAATAGCAGATATCAGCGATCTTTGTCAGCACTCTGATTTATTGAACCCTTACCATTTAGGCACCTTCTATTTTGAAGGAAGAATTTTGTTTATTCTAATTGCATGATTGGCCGCTGGGTTGACCACAGCCATTGGTCTGGAACAAGAGATGAGATATAAAATATAAGAATAATGCATGTCAACGAACCGTTTGCCTGAGAGTAAGGTCTTCAGCTGGGTACGGCCGCGCTTCAGCAGATGCCAATAAGGTGGCGCAGACAGCGGTTGAAATAAAAGCGGTGTTGAAACGCATGTTTAACTGAGTTGTTTAGAGGAGGGTTGGAGTGTTTGGGAAGTTGGTCTGAGTGTAGTTGAGTGCAGTAGGTTGTCTGTGTTTGATGCGGTTAATTGACCAAGCTGTCCGACTTTATATACCACGAAATCCTTAATTGCTTCATTATTTCGAGAGATGACCCTTTCCTAGACCCTAGGAACGTGCTGGAACGGGGCAATTCGGATTGGCAGTCTCAGGGAGTACGCTGTTCAGTTGAGAAGACACATCGCGTGCAACTGTCAACTAGAAGCGCTGGGCAAGCTAAATAGGATTCTCCCAAAAATAGATGAACTCACTCTCTGAAATGATTGGAGCGGAAAGACAAAGAAGCTTCGTATCAAGCGCATTTTTGGAATCGGAGCAGTGGAATAGACTCGGAAATCAACGGGAGCATCGGAGAGGACAGAGGGAGGTTGTCATTTTAGGGCCACCCCGAGCATCCAAGAGCATACAGTGCTTCAGAGTGCTTCATGGGAATTAATTTTCGCACGAGCTGAATATATAATCCAAGTATAACGTAAGTTTATTTTTACCTCGTTAGATAGAGGAAAGGAACCAGAAACTAGAGAGGTTTAGGGCTTGGCAAGACAACTACATTCGTCGTGAAGGGCATTCTTGCATCAATAATAGGTTTATTGCCATGTGGCAGCATGTGGTGTTGAGGGCTCTCATTCTGCATTTTGGTTTTACTTGGTTCAAGAAAGGTTTTCATTTGGTTGAGTGGATGTAACAAACTATCCCCAAGATAGGCTGCGTCTCAAGGAAACTTAGGAAATGCGTCAAGCGAGAGCAAAAAAATCTCCCATAGAAAATCTGGACTATAGCAGATTGTAGCGAGCTTAAAGGAAATTGGATAGTCCACAAAGATTTGTAAACGGGAGGTAACATTTCAGAATAAATTCGAGATAGACGATGAATGACCTCACCAGAGGCACCGTCTCGGAACTCCTCGGCACAAGCTCATCCCTGAAAAGGGTCTAAGCAGGCTGTCAGATAATGTCAAAAAGCTGTCAAGAAGCTGATATTGATGAGTTAATGATTGTAATTGTAGGTTGTGCAGGGCATGTGGGAAATAGACTGAAGGCGATGACTCGGGATGAGTCGAACTCGGTGGTCATCGTCTGACAACCTATTTTACTAAATGCTCCGGTACGCCCTGAAAGTATCATATAAATAGCTAAAAATGCACGGAGAAACATATTAATCAGCAGAAGGCTATGACTTCGCAAAAAAGCTTACTTCCACGCCGAATTATCAGAGCGACGTGAACTCACGTTGATCCTTCTGGTACTTAGTCTTATCCAAACATGTGCAAATATGTATTTTATAAAACTAGACTACAGCACGAAGAGTACAAATAAATTCTATTTTCCAGCAAAAAACAAGATTAATGGATATCTAAAACAAACCCTTGGTGGCTGGCCTCCTTCGGCGAAATGCTACACTCATTAATGATAATCCAGCCTTCCAGGAGGTCAAAAAGAGATTTAACCGCTTGGTATACCTTCGCCAATGCGGATCAGCCCTGGCGTTTGGATTGGCTAAAGAAGCACTATTCAACATACCTTGAGTCCCTGACATACATCGAGCGCGCCTGGCGCCAAACGACTTCAGCGGCTGAGTCCTCAGTGCTTACTTACTAATTAACCCGGATGGTTCCGTCCGTAGTCTGCAGTGAGTAATTATGATTAAACAATTCTTAATGCAGAGAAGAGGTATACTAATATAATGCAGCACGACCGAGTCCAAAGAGTTAATCTCACTCATGTATAATGCTACATGGTTACTTATCCAACGTTAAAGCACCTGACACGGATGGTCATCCCTCCGTCCTCTTCCGCTATCGCCGTGTCCGGTAGAAGGCAAAGACTTTGTGAGCAGCGGAAGTCATCAGCTTCATCAGGAATGACCGCGATGATCAGGGCATATGGTTGACAGGAAACGCTCGTATACACTGACCTGTTGTACTGCAGCTCTAAATCGGCACAGCGACAGACGCCATCGATGTTCCCTAGGTTGCCAATCCGAATTGCCCCGTTCGTAGGACTTAGGAACGTGTACACTTTTCTAAATCGTTTTGATTGGCTCGGACCTCAGTCAGCTTCTCAATGACAGGGTTGTGGCTGACGTCAATGATCATTCCCTCCGATGTATATGTAGTCTGACTGCTAGCTTGACTAACAGCATCCAACACAGAAAGCCTACTGCACTCAAACCAACTTGTCTAATACATTCTCCTCCAAACAACTCAATTGAACATGCGTTTCACCTCTGCTTTCATTTCCACCGCCGTCTGTGTCACATTATTGGCATCTACTGAGGCGCGACCCTACCCAGTTGAAGACCTTGCGCTCAGGCAAACAGTACGTTAGCTTCATTGTCCTTGTATTATGTATCTCATCTCTTGTTCCAGACCAATGGATGTGGTCAACCCAGCGGACAATCATGCAATTAGAACCTCGAACAAGCCCAGTAAACAAAACACCCTATTCTAAGTACGAGGTAAGGTGCATGAATTATGGTGCCGATATAGATTACTCATATATCATTTTCGTAGTATTATAGTCTCAATTCATAATCACTTAAAACCTACTAGACTGCACATTTACTTATTGAAACACTGTACCACTTCTGTATCTGTATTCCTTGAATAATTACTTATTGATATAAATCGGTCTGGCATACCAGATCTAAAGAGGGTGTGGGATGCAGCTTGACTTATAAGTACTTCAAGGTCCAACGTACGTCCAACGTACTACTAGGTACCATAAGAATTCCGACCTGTCATATCTAAGCGTGCCACCAGAGATTGCACTCCGGATGTTAGGGACGTGCCCTTTTCCTCCCACCTACTAGGATGCTCGAATTCCAGGAAGTTCTGATAACCGTGATTTGCATCGGCTCTCCGGTCTAGATGATGACTTGAGCTTGAACCAGTAGGGGAATACATATCAATGTAGTGGAAGCTGGGATACGCTGAGGGATGGAATCGAATCGCGTGCAGAAAAGGAGGACAGTGTCTCCTCATGGTGTACAAGAAATAATCCAAATCGATCGCAATAGAGGAATAGATCGCTATTTTCGTGGGAAATTTGGATACCAATGACAATTGCGAGAAAGCCAGGAACACACCGAGATCCCAGCAGGCAGAGAGCGAAATTTCGGAGATTGTGGACATATCGAGATCGTCAAGGCAGTAGTTATTTCCTATAATAGGAAAGGTTACGACTCACGAATGGAAAAGGGAGGAAAACTGAGGGATTATCGGGCCATGAAGAAAAGTTTACAATGAAAGAAGAGCGCGAACGAATGGCAAGGGTTGCGAAGTTCGCCATAAAC
Source organism: Sphaerobolus stellatus SS14 (assembly GCA_000827215.1). Lineage (NCBI taxonomy): Eukaryota > Fungi > Basidiomycota > Agaricomycetes > Geastrales > Sphaerobolaceae > Sphaerobolus > Sphaerobolus stellatus. The sequence goes on along the minus strand of KN837098.1, from coordinate 162,514 downwards.
AAAACTTTATACGATGGAGGTTAAAATAAAGACGAAAATGGGACCCCACATGATCTGCGAGGCATTCAACTATAATGGTGAATGGGAACATTTGAAATGCAAGGCATACCTTTAGAAATAGCTCGTCCTTGCAAGAAAGCTCCTATAAACCATTACCATCTACGACAATGCACAACCCTAATTCAACTTAAACTCCATGTCACCTTCCCCATGGCTCACAATCGAGGCGGTTTGTCAAGGTACGGTCATCTTTTTTCGAGTGGACCATTAGCATGACATCGTCGGATGATACATGGGGAGGCTAAGACGTGGAAAACGAGAAAGGTCAGTCTTATGTGTTTGCGATGTTTGGCAATCGATAAATGCCGTTGTTGCCGAATTGGATGATGATTACTACGGACAGCCTCGGGCTTTCCACCACGACCTTAACATCTTTTGATGCGCATTCTCAAGTTGATTTATGTCCTGATGCACGGTTTTCAATTAACACATAGAAAACAAAGGTAAAGGTTTTTATGTTCAGATTCCGTATCAAGGCCTAGAGTGTCCCCTGTCTCGACTCGTCTTCCTTGAACCTCTGATTTAAGTACTTTGTAACGATAGATTATCGAAAATAGGTGGGATAGTCTACATTTTGAGCCAGTTTGAACTTTAGGTAAGTATTGGAACGCCCTCTTTAAAAAAAGAATTGATGTCAACGCATTGACGTCGCCGTATGATCCCTACTACCCTACTAGAATCATCCGAAGGACACCAGTCTTTGAAGTGCTTACACCTTATTGTGATCTTATTTTGTAACAAAAAGGTGTTTTAAGGATATTTGCCCAAGAAAAGCTGACATTATGTGCTAGTAGGTAAACTTGCGACCTGGTCACCTATGAAGATACCAAAATACATGAACTCGGCGATGAATATTAATCATGGCGGCGGGAAGCGGTTTAGACGTCATTATATTTCTCTAGGATATTTTGACCTTTTAACCGATGGTTTGCACCCTCCACCGGCCCCATATACCAGATGCAAGAGGTTGCGAATAATTTAGGTGAATAATGGCTGTGGATGGATTCCAGAGGGGCATTCTTTTCAGTATATGCATCGAGGAGAGTTTGACAAGTTTCAAGGGAGAGCGCTTTTTCGTCGTTAGTGATAGCAATTTCCCTCAAAGGCGTGATTTATCTGTCGGTATCGGACATGACGGTGGAGTGACCGTTCCATCCGAGCTTTTTCTTTTCTACTTCAAGATAAAGATAGTAATGGAAAGGGGGCTTAGAGATTTGATTAATTAGTCCATGACAGTGAGGACCAGACTAAGCCCATTTTAGAAGGACTGTATTTCCAGACTGAGAAAGTGAGTCACCTGTACTGTTAGCAGCACGCAGTATCATCCTAAAGGGCATTAAACCTAAACAGATTTCTAGCTCAATCATCGGCTATGCCCGTGCGACCCCTGAATAATGTCAAAATAGACTCCGTGCCTTCTTCGGGCGAAAGACCGACCAATCAAAGACCACCTTAACGTCGCTTGAACAGGAGCGGATACCATTTGCCAAGAAGACTGCATAACATTTTCATAATGAGTGGCTATTTATGTGAGTACTTTCTGATGCTGTTGCCAAGTGCTTTAACGGCTGAAATTGCCGTTCAGATGGCGGTGTGAAAGACTCCGAGATTGGTCGCCGACGCACGTACCCCTAGTAGAGTCTCGGTCCCAACAAGGGTTATATTATTTAGAATTTAACTTGAAATAGCTTGAAATACAGCTTTCTCACATAAAGCTTACGTGTTTAAAGCTCCCAAATGATTTAATAGTACTTAATCCACCTTGTCAACCTGCCTATTGTGCTTACTAATAGCTGAAGAAATCCCTCCTACTGTCGGTGAAAATTACCAAGCCTCGGTCTATCTTTGAGGTCCACGGAAAATGAAAAAGGATGGAGGTGGGCGTGATGCGTCAATTATCGCGTCAAATTGGAGCTGATCTATTTTTAAAACTGTCGGCACAGAAAATTTCGAACAGCTGAATGACGCGTTGTGCGTACCGTACATTTCTTTTGGAGTGAATTTTGCACAAGTGTTTTCTTGACTTAATATAGTTGGGTATAGGGAACGCTGCAATATGAAGAATATGAGACGCGTCGTAGGGATCAAAACTGCTACCGTCACATCCTGTACATGTCACTGTACGCTCGGACCTCCGATTAACTTTCGGAAAGTTGATTACAAGCTCCTTTACTGCGCTCTGCCACCATTCTACAACCATATCAGCTTTCCAGAAACACTTCTACGACGTTTTTCGTCGGCAAAACGAGCCGTTCCGCGCCGTTCCAATTGTCTTTTTTCTTCAACCCGCTTTTACTAAATCCTTGACGAGATCCGTAAAAATGTCAATGCGCCAGTGGAGTAATGAGGCGATTGGTGAGTGAAATAATAAACATTGTTCACATGTTCTTTCTGATGACATTCTGCTATGTTCTCCCCGTGCTTCTCGGCCATACCTGCGACGAGGCGGGGGGAAGCTTCGAAATTCTTCCAAAGAAGGATGACGCCGTGCTTCTTCCGTCGGAGAAGCTCCAATATCTCCGTCGGGGTGGACTACCCCTTGAAGATTCCCAGCTCTCCGTTAATTTCTATAAAGGTACTCTCGCCGTGCAGCTTAATTTCCTCATTCCACCAGAATCCACTAGCTCAATCCACCAGCTCAATCCCTCAATCTACAATGCGTCTTTCATCTTTCCTCGTCGCTCTCCTCCCTGCCGTGTTCACCATGGCGAGCCCTGCCAGACCGGCCAAAACTACCACAGCGAAGGCGACTTCAACCGCTACCCCCGCCTCTACGGCCTTCACTTCGACTACCACTCCCGGCTCAACCGACGGAAGCGCAAAACAACCTTACATCTTCATCGACAATGGATATGATTACGCTATAGGATTCCTCACTACCGTGTCAGTGAGCGGGGTGAACGTCCCTGCTCTCATCCCGGATTACACCCTGGCCTCCAATTCCTTCATGAGCAGTTCCATTTTCATGGTCCAGCCTGCAAATTCTACAACCTACCAATCCGTCCAGCTCTTGACTACCCAAGGGCCAACAGGAGCTGCACCCAAGGGTTTGAACTTCGTCGCGGTTGGAGGAACACAAGCTTCAGGATCCCCCGGATTCTTCATCAGCCAAGCCAACGAGAACGTCTTCAATTCAAATACCAAGACCTTCCGTACATTTGTCCACTGTCCTACCGTCACAGTGCCCGGTACGACCTTGCCACAGCTGTTCTGGGCTCCTGCTGGCGTAGCGGCTCCCAGTGGTTGCTTCGACAGCCAGTTTGCCGCCAATGTCCGATAGGTCGAGCCGCGGAATTTGGAGAGCTTTCGAGAGATGTTACAAAATATGGCCGATTGGAGGTGGATTACGGACGAGCATTTCTTGCATTCAAGGACCCGGGTATTAACAACGAACCATTACCATCAAAACACTGTTTTGTTTGACGCAAATGTAATCAAATGTTGCAACGAACTTTGTATTTTTAACACTTCCTAAAAGATAGTTTAGCCCCACATTTTCCTGTCATTCAGGTTGCACTCATATATGACTCAGGCGCAGAAAATTTGAGTCAAATGAGCCACCAGATAAAGCGTACCTCTGGCCTGAGAGCTTAAATATCAAGAAAAAGACGCTGAATGATAAGAATGGCTGATAAAAAGGAGCCTCGAAGAGAGAACTCACATCACACCGTTCATATGTCAATCCGCGCTTCGTCTTTCTGAAACAATTCCGCTTAGCTTCTAAGATCTCGAAATACAATTCCGACAGGAATAATAATCGGAGTTGAGATCGTGAAATTAGTCTGCAAAGACGAGCACTCCCGACGGACGCGTACTGAAATGGATGCAAACATATTGGAATTTAGAAAAGAATTGAAAGTGGAGACCAATAATATATCCTTTCATTGTCTGCACAATGTTGTATAATTTGAAAGAAAATCGTATGCACCGGATGTGTACTTCGTTTTCTTTCAAAGACGGCACGACAAGAAAGGATGGAGCTCTTCTCCTGCCAGAATAAATTTAACATGGAACACCATATGGTAACCTAAGCAACCAGTAACAAATACCACTTCAATCGACCCTTTACATACAAGCCTTTGGCCTAGCCATCGAGACCTGAATGAATAAACGCACGAGACGCGTATCCATGAATTGCTGTAGAAAGATCAGATGCACTAAAAACTTTGAAGTTAAAAGAGAAAAGGAAACTGAGGAGCCGGCAAACTGTAGGAAAGCTGTTTTAGACGGAAAATATAACAGATGAGAACGTCATGAGAAATTTCCGAAAGAGAAATAAAAAGTGTGCTTTGATATATGTTGGAATAAACAGGTATACGTACAACGCCACTTGAACGCCACGTTAAGCAAAAAAATCCACGCTGAACATTTCCAGTCAACGACAATAATAATAATAAAAAGGCATTTATCGCAGAAAAAAATTGGACGTCTCAAGACGTGGAAGAAAGCACAAAGGAAAGAGTAAGAACGCGAGCGGCAAAGCGTGGCTCGTAACAGAATGTATTTAAAATGCGAAAATTTTGGTTGTGCCTGACACTGATGCCATTATGCCGTGAAATCGCCGAGCCTGATTGCTGAAAATTTTGGCTGTGATCGCCTGCGCGATGCCTCCTCAACATCGAGACTGTTCCCCTACACGCTAATAGCTCAAGAAAAAAAATTATACTAGCTTACATCACCCTCAAGCTTACCCAGGAAGAAGAACCCGAGGGGGCTTGCCTCCCAGCACTCCTCTATGCGGGGAGGATACCACGTCTCACCCCGGGTGTTCCGACTGGCGTGCTAGCCATGGTAGTTGCGCAAGAGAAAAAAACTTCTAAGCCACGTCAGAGATAGGTGGCAGAAAAATCGATTGGGAGTAGTGGGCGGAAATGACGGAGAGTCAGTCCAAGTGGGCTTTCAGGTGAGTATCCGTCTGTGCAGCTTGTTCTCCCTTCTGGTTCTCTCTAGGTTTACCCAATACGAGCTTCAATGTCTTATCAACATTTTTGAAATTCCTGATCCCTTCCGCACTCATACCGGTCACTGTTTTCCAGCCATCGAAGCCTTTGGGAAGCTGGCACTTACAAGCTTAAGGCTCCACTCGGTAATCAGCGTGACAGGCTTGTTAACATTGATGTTGAGTGGAATAGAAACGGATATCAGGCACAATCAACACGTCTGAACCAAAAGTTTCGCATTTTAAATCCACTCTAATATGCCTGTTTGCAACTGCTTGACTAGCGAACGGGCCGGATTTGCCGAGCACAATGCTGACTAATGCTGTACAGCTTATTCCTATTTCTCTCTCTTAAGTTGAATCGTTCGCTTTTCCACGTCTTGAAAACACATGTGTTATATCACAACGTAAATCGTTAAAATATTCGAATGATACATTGATACTTAGGTTGGTTCAACGGTGGGGCTTGGACGTGCGGTCAGTGACTGTCACTGGTAAGTTACGCGTTTCCCTCCTCTATTTCCACCTTACTCGCTGACCATAATCTTTTAAGGATGGCTACTTGCTTCGGAGAGGCAATAGATTTAGTTTTCAAGTTACCAAGTTTAGATATCACTACACGGTTAAGCCTCCGAGTATGACGCTAAAGATGGGTATCACCCAACCCAAGTTGCAGACAGGGATCATTCCAGAGTATCAGCCAGCCCAAGTGGAATCGACAGAGACGGTGTGATGGACTGGCCGGTAGAATTTTCCACTAGTCTCCCAATTTCCCTTCCGATTAATAACGCTTGTTCCCATTAGAGATAATTTTGACGGATGTAGAACATGCCACCTGTTCTAAGGCTTTCATTGTTGGGCTAAGTGTTCTAGCATGTGAATCCTATATTACATTCTTTGTCGTCGATGGTGATATTTTATCCGTTTCTAGTCAGTATTCTGCTCCCAAGGTTCCACCACCTCCATCTATTCACATCACGGAGAATATACTGCATTACCTTCTACGAAGATTTACGATTAGCATCGTCCTATCCGATAATTCAAGTACCATCAGCGGGACTCCCAATGTCCCCATAGTGAATCTTGCTACCCACCTCGGTGATCTGAAGTACACTTTGATGGTCAAGATCGCCTCGCCTTCTTGAATCTCTCCCAATAACTCACAAACATACAGTTAATGCGCTTATTCAACAACCCGGCGTCCATGCCAGTTATTCATCCTGATCCTACTCCGCTCCTTCGGTTAGGGGAAGTCGCAATCCGTTCAATCAAGCATTCTCCGATGAGGATAGATGTGAGATGAACCCAAGGTTAATATGAGGGGACCTTCGGATTCCGTATAATATTTTTAAGGAGATCACATCGGTTGTCGTCAACAGAGCTCGAACCTGCACCACTTTCCGTTCTCGCCCTTTATCCAGCAATGCATCGACTCTTTTTTTCTCTCTTCTTTCAATTAATTTCCCTCATATTTCGTAGATTGCTTCCTCATACAATATAATCTATTTTTATGCAGCATTGTAGGAGCACCGAGCAACAGTCATCGCGGATAAGACTCCTGGGTCAAAACCGCAACCGGATGTTAGCAGCTTGTTTGCTGCATAACGGAAGATATTTCATGGTGCATTTCATAACCTTAATCACATTATTCAATTTACCATGCCTCTTGTTGTTGTCTTTAGCTATTCATTCATGTCTCATCTTCTGTATTCTCAATGCAGTACTCTACTTGTCAACTCACAATACACAAGAGTTCAAATGGACCTACGTCGGCGTAATAACTCCATCCCTCAAATGTATACATCCCCGGCGAGGACGACACAATGTCCTGGCCTTCTCATCCACATTGATCACCTCTATATTCAGCCCATTATTTTCCAAGCAAAACATCAAACAAAAGTAGCTATTCTTATACTTGTCACTTCAACATTAGGAAAGTTGACACACGCGTCTAAATGGTTTCCTAGCTTGTCGAATTGGTATGTAGTGCTATCTGGACTATGAGCCGCTAAGAGCCGCTAAGCCTCGCTTGCACTATGGAGTTATTGACAGATATTCGTCAAACACCTGGGTGACCTTAAAATCCCCCACTAAAGCAAAGCGCCCGCTGATGTAATAGTTCCCGCACGTCGAGAAATTCACCGGTCTCGATGTTGGTGGAGGTCGGGGCGAATTTTTCAGTCGAATCTTCCCCGATAAAATGTTTCAAAAATTCATCTAAACTCTCAATTTATGTAACTATTGCATCCGACCACTTTGATAAAAAAAAGGTTTCCGCGCGTCGAGAAAATCACCGGTCTCAATGTTGGAGGCCGGAGCGAATTTTTCAGTCGAATCCTCCTCAATAAAATGTTTCAAAAATTCATCTAAACTCTCAATTTATGTAACTATTGCATCCGACCACTTTGGTAAAAAAATTGCAATGTCAGGTATGTAATTTTTGATTTATGGAAAGTTCAAGCCATGGAGCATGCTCAAGCAAAAAAACCACCCCAAAGGGAATTGAACCTAAGGGCTAATGCACAATACTGCACAGCTTAACCATTATATTAAAGTACCGCATTATCAACGAGGCTGGTTGATCAATAATCAAAGCGTATCGAGCCCCGTCTACCAAAGAAGGGAATTATCTCAACGGTGCCATGCTCGCCCACTCGCACGGCCAAGACCCACTGTATTCCTACAATATTCCCTGCCCTACGTCTCCCTAGGCAACTTTGCTTCAATTACCTCCAACCCCGTCAACTACCACCCTCTGCTTCAAGTTCCTGCAATAAAGGATTGATACTACATCTGTGAGTGTGTTCATTTGGGGCCCGACGCTGCGTGCGTTCCCCCTCCCTCTTAGGGGCCCGGCGCTGCGTGCGCTCCCCTTTCTCCCTTCCTCTGGGGCCCGACGCTGCATGCGTTCCCCCTCCCCCCTTGGGCCCGACGCTGCGTGCGTTCCCCATCCTCCCTTGGTGCCCGGCGCTGCGCGCGTTCCCCCTCCCTCTTAGGGCCCAGCGCTGCGTGCGCTCCCCCTTCCTCCCTTGGGCCCGACACTGCGTGCGCTCCCCATCCTCCCTTGGGGCCCAACGCTGCGTGCGTTCCCCCGCTCTCTTAGGGGCCCGGTGCTGCGTGCGCTCCACCTTCGCCCTTCCTCTGGGGCCTGACGCTGCGTGCGTTCCCCATCCTCCCTCGGGGCCCGATGCTGCGTGTGTCCCCCCTCCTTCCCTGGTGCCGAGTGCTGCGTGTGTTCCCTCCTTCCCCCATGGGCTCAACGCCGTGTCCCTACTCAAACCCGCGGATTACCCCCTCTGGCCAATTGTTGTCCGACGGACCTACAATATCCCATGGAATACCCGCTGGTTCCATATTCCCCCCCGTATTGATAGGATATTAGTATCTCCCATTTGTCCGAGGCTACTCTAATTTGCCAGGGCCATAATTCCGGGATTGGTTACGTAGTCATACTTTCCCGCGTTATCTTACTGTGACACTTCTCATCACACTCCGCAGAAAACATGTATTTGGGGTCGGTTGATCAACAGGTTTACGTCTCGTTGACCTTACCTAAGCAACCGGTTCCGACAACGATGCTGGCCCGAGGGGGCGATCTCGTTGATCTGTTCGTACTATACAGAGTGTGACACTACAGGTTGACTACTTTTTTTGCAGAGTAATATATTTCCTTCCGTTGACAGTGGGAGTGTCTGAGCTGAGGTCAACACCCCAAATTCGGACTTGAACTTTTACGGAGTTGGGTTGCTTTTACATCTCTTCTCTCATCGAGCATCAGCTCAGGCAGCTCAGGCGTAGAGCCCGGGTGAGAGTGAGAAAATAAAAGGTCTTAGAGAACTAGATATTCTACGTTCTCAAGGTGTTATCATCCCTGTTAGTAGACCCTCCAAATAGTTACCTGATCTATTCACGAAACAGTTCAGCAACAATTCAGTGCTTCGAAAGACCAGGCTAAGACCAGGTTGGCTTCAACTACATGATCTACTTTTCCTTGACAATTCTGAGTACAGATAATTTATTCTTAATCAAAATTAAATCTGTTACAGCCATGGGTATCTGGTTTGAGTGGGTTACGACAGACGACACTTATTGATGATTTCAAGAGAATAATGGGAATTTAGTGAATTCTTGCTGGCTATTGGTCATTTTAAATGCAAGCATAAAAAGCCTTATAAAAAGCTTGTTTTGATCTTCTAGAGGCTATATACCGAACCCCTTGATTGCCAGGTTACAGTCCAATATTTTATGAGATATTTGTAGGTTCAGACTAGGAGGAGACGCCAAATAAGGAGTGGTCATTTAAAACCGAAGCCTAGACAGTGATATAATGAGCTTTAATACTTCACTTAGATGTTATACACATTGAGCCAATTAATTATTGGCCCATTAACTAATATCCTACGTGATATCTGTGGGATCAGACTGAAAGGAGGAGAAGTAGCAGGTGGTCCATCAGGAAACATGGTAAAAACGGGCACCTAATGGCTCGGTAATGAAATTTGGTTATTCCTATGGAACAACACAAGGATATCTTAACTTTCTTTTGAGAACCTGGTTTATATGATCTATAATCCTCTCATGACAAATAACTGGGCCCGCCTATACAGTCTACGCCAAGATATTGCCTGTGCAAATTCTGCTATGGAAATGTACATAAACTATAGTCAGCTATAGCATCATTACCGAGCCATTAGGCGCCCGTTTTTACCATGTTTCCTGATGGACCACCTGCTACTTCTCCTCCTTTCAGTCTGATCCCACAGATATCACGTAGGATATTAGTTAATGGGCCAATAATTAATTGGCTCAATGTGTATAACATCTAAGTGAAGTATTAAAGCTCATTATATCACTGTCTAGGCTTCGGTTTTAAATGACCACTCCTTATTTGGCGTCTCCTCCTCCTAGTCTGGACCTACAAATATCTCATAAAATATTGGACTGTAACCTGGCAATCAAGGGGTTCGGTATATAGCCTCTAGAAGATCAAAACAAGCCGAAGCAGACCTAATGCTATAATAGTTATTAAACCTTCATAGGGATGTTAGATATAGAGCTTTTGTGTCTCATACTCCTTTCTGCTGTCCTACAGGCGTTCCAAACGGCCCGTGGCTTATTGGCTTCTGGGTCAGGTGTCGAAGGCTAGAGATATTACATTTAAATAAGACTTATGAGTGGGTGCGAAAATAATTACTGAACATAATTTAAGGAACTTACTTTCGTTATCTGTAATAATATCATGGCAGGCTTTCACAAAAAGGGAGCATGGAGCGGAGGGGGATTCTGAATATCATATGAAGGGCATGCAGTGAGGATCGTTCTTCATAACCCCATTTCCTATTCACAACCTGTATGAGCCACCTAGTAATAAATAAGTAGATTAGCATAGTTTCTAGAATTTATCTATGATTCCTGATAATGATACATATCTACAGTCAATCCTTAAGCTACGGTCTGTTCAAGTTGATGCATTGCTGAAACAGACTTGGATTAACTTCCTACACATTTTGACATCCTACCATATTTCATCACGAGAAAACCCCTCTGATTTTGCGAGCATTCTGTGCTAAATTCTACAACGCAGATAGACATATTCTCACCTGTACTCTACTTTGCTGAAAGAGGATGTGCTATCTCTTGTCAAGGATGCTATTTGGCCACGCATTCCCGTTCCTATTTAGAACTGTACCATATACCAATCAGTAAACAATATGTACAGAACCCGGATTCGGGAAGTTTAACTTGACACTACTGTTTATTAGAGTAACTAAACACAGAAGAAGAACAATTATGACAGCAGCTACTTGGAGGAATGGATATCCCTAGCCATTGGTGCTGCTTGACAACACGTACTCAACTTCAACCTGCTATCTAAAAAACTTACTTACGCTGGCTATTTTTTGGTTTTGACAGAACATAAAAGGTTCTTGAAAACTGTACTTGAACAGCTGCGCTGTCATAAAATGAGATATCAGTGTATGTGTCAACAAGAGTAAAGCCAAGATATTACCATCTTGACTATCCTCAAGGATGATGCACTTCTCATTATCCATTATGCATTTTTTGAATGATGCGTTAAGAGTTCCAACAAAGCCAGTAAGTGCTAGGCTCAGGCTACACTGACAACTGTGATTCCTCTATAATTCCAGCCTATTACAATAGGATGATGGTCAGGTAACTCCATTATTGTTCATAAGCAAAGTTAAATACATGCTTGACGAAAGCGTTGGGAGGTCAGGTCGAGGGCCTGCCTGCCGAAGCTTTCCAATGCTATCAGATCTCTTGCATTACATTGCATTCCACGCACGGCTACGCCATCGTCTCCCAACTAATCTCGGAGTTAAAAGGTTACCCTTTCTAACAGTACCATCTCCAATTGCGCCTCATGCTACCTCTCAACGTCCATGTTGAATGACAGGAAGACATGGTTGTCTTCCTGCATGATCGTCTTCGGTGATGGAGGGACCTGTGGTAAACGTGCAGAGAATCAATCTAAGGTTATTATCTTAACAGATAAGGATCACATGTACTGACATACTATGTACTTCGTTGTGGTGGCTTGGTGGCGTGAACTGAGGACTCTGCCATCTGCTCCATTTCAGCGAAAAGGGACCTCCTGTAAGTTACGAACAAATGTCTACATCTCATAACGTATGACATATTTCTGTATCTGTGCATATGTATGTGAGCCTTCTTTGCACTATCGCACATGTTTATTCAACGCTCACCTGTTTTGAAGTTGTGAACAAATCACGTCGTCCTCCTATTATGTTCCCATAATCGACATCATGTCAGAACAGAGCAGCAATCCAGAGAGTCACAGGATCAGGACACACAAGTATCAAGCACGCTCTCGGTCGTTGCTGAAGTAGGAGGAAGAGATGAAATGGTGCATGACGCACGTCATTAGCTAATAGCACGCGCTCACCAATATTGACGAAATCCTCAGAGGCTCCTGCAGCTGTATAATATCTATAATATACATTCCAATTCTCTATGATCTCTATAATATACATTGTTTCTAAATTTTGTTCTAGTTTTATTTTGGAATACACATCTAATTTGTGTTAACTCGAAATTGGTTTCATCCGTAAGTTTCGGCCTTTTTCGGAATTACCTCCATATTGCCCAGCGCACACTATCTACTTGCTTGTATTTTTCCACCACCACCATCATCATCTCCCTCGTCACCACAATTGCCTGTCGGATTTGTTTCTCTTAAATGTCTGTAATATTGGACATGTAGACATGTAACTGCTTGTATTTCCTTTTCTTGTATGCTTGATCATTAATCATCCTTGAATAAATTGCTAAATATTTTCGAATTTAATTGAATGATTAGTAATGATGCGGAAGAAAAAGGATATGCAGACTTTTGGATTATTTGAGAAGAATGATCAGAAATTCAATGTTCACGCATTTTCATATACCAGGTTACGATGTGTGATTTACATGAGGCTGATTTCTTGTAATGTCTACAGCCTTGTACTGGTTCAATGAATAAATTGAATCATTTTTACACAGACCCATGCACTTGTGATCTCGGCTCAACATTTTGTAATGCTGGTTTTGGAGACAATCCCCAATGCTTTTCCTTTGTGGTGCAGTTCATCTCTATGGGCTCACCTGTAAAATTTATCCATATCCATAATGTAGAGCATGAGCTCCGAAAAAAAGAGGGACAAATCAGAGTGCCATTTTTCTTTATCAAAGAGGGAATACTGATCAATCATGGTTCCATATTGAATATACCACCTACTCATCATGGATATAAAATATCGGAAGTGCTTCAGTATGACATCAGGAAAGTTGACACGGGCGGCTAAATGGCTTCCTAGCATGTCGACTTGCTAGATAGAGCTGCTAGGGCTCGCTAATAATTGGTAGGCTCTTCTTTCACTTTATATTTTTAGGAAGACTGCAACGTGCCACTTTCAACAAGTCACGTGTGGTTCTCACCGTCTTCGTCTCTTGGTGGAACTACCACAACACCCTCCCTATATCGAACTACACAGCGAACTAGATGTGTTCGATCTTCACCAAATTCATTCCAGTATGCTT
>KN837098.1:124573-139505 GCA_000827215.1 Sphaerobolus stellatus SS14 | reverse complement strand
CTTAATGGGCTAATTTCCGACTGGAGAAAACTAGCTAAGATACATGTACTTATATACTATAAGTCTAGGACGAAAGCGGAAGGAAGTCTTACAAACAATTAAGTCAAATGCGGAACATAACACGACTTAAAGTGATAGAACAATGGGTATATGTGTATTGTCGAATAGCAAAGGTTCGGGGGAACGTATAAACGAAATAATGTGAATGATTGAAAAGGTATTACGGACAAATATGCAATACAAATATAAGCGAACGGAAACAATACAAACGAACATGACGAAGTGTCACCTGCCAGAATAGAAGAAGTATCGAGGACCAATTGTGCCAGGTCTGGGGAAGACCAGTAATAGTCTTATGGAATAGTGGAGCGGATAGTGTGATAGAAGGAAGTAGGTGGGCAAAGGTGTTGCCCTCGGGATCAAGAAGAAGTCGGGATGTGGGCAAAGGGTTTGTTGTGCGGATACGAAGATGAGGTGAGAAGTGAAGTCAAACGAAGTAAGATAGGAAGTCAAACGAAGTCCAAACGAAGCTCTCCAAAGGTATGTGACCTTCTCTGAAGCTTCATAGAGGTTAAACGAAGTCACATGCTGTGACACTTAAGCATGGGGCTTAACAGTATCCCCTCATTATGGCCGAACCCTTGAGGCCGAAGTTACATAATTGCGGAGTGCGAAATACACCTTAGTAGAAAACATTTTCTGGACGTCGACCAGAAGTTTCTTGACCATCCAACACTATCATGCTGTACCGCCATTCGATATCTGAAGAGCAGCTTGCTCCATTTCTTGAAGCTGCGAAGTTGATGACGATACCCGCGGACGATGTGCCACCTCTCATAGTCGAAGCAATTCCAGAACCCTATGCATCTCAAAACGAGACAATCTTAGTGATGCATCAGGCCTTGATTGCGGAGGCCATTAAGATGAATGCCAACAACGTGAAGGAGTACGAAGAATGGAAGGAATTGTGGTATCGTGAGACTGCAATAGCCGCGTACTTGGCCGTGAAGAAGAAATCGGATGAAGAAGAGGTGAAGAGGAAGGCTGAGGAGGCAGCAGCGAAGAAGGCTGCTGAGAAAGAGAACAAACGTGCGATGGATGTGAATTCGGAAGGTGAAGATGAAGTTGACAAGGATGAAACACTGAAGTTGAAGTTGAAGAAGAAGTCGAAGTCGTGTTCAATAGTGGATTCGGAATCCGAGGAGGAGACCGAGGAAGTGAAGGCGAAGAGGATGAAGGAAAAGGGAAAAGGAAATGCTGTCGACCCAGAGGTGAGTAGCAAAGTTACTTCGTGCTTTGTTGAGTAAAATTTCTTTAGTTCACACGAAACACGGTACCCGTCGACTACACAGGATGTCCCGGAATTCCTGTTTGCAAGATTTGCGAAGGCTGCAAAGTACCGGTGAACGCGTGGTACCAGAGGCCTTGCGTGGGAGATGTACTGATGGATGTGAACAACAAGATCTTCTATGTAAGGTCGAAGAATCGTTGCTTCGTTTGTCATATGCGAAACAATGTCTGTTCGTTCACTCATGACGACGAAGCGGACTTCATAATGCCTGAGGCTGCAGACGATGAAGAGCTTTAAGTGAAGTTGAAGAAACTCTGCGATGAACAGGATGCTTTCAAGGAGCAGAAAGACAAGGAGAAGGCAGAGAGGAGTAAAGCTGGGAAGAGGCCAAAGGCTGGGACCAAGAAGACAGTTCAGGTTAATGCAAAGGCTTCGGGAAGCAATGCAAAGGCTTCGGGAAGTATACCGAAGGTAAGTTCAATATACTGTGAAGTCATATTGAAGTTTGAAGATCATCTCCAGGGTTCCAAACGAAAGGTAGTCTCGGAAGAGGATGACATCGAGGTTACGAGTCGACTGAAGAGGATGAGGACGGTCGCGAACACTGATGAGAGTATTGAGAAGATTCCATCTGTCGCTGAGAGCTTGCATGGGATCAACAAGGCTCTCATAGTGACTGTTGACCTCCTTAGCGATACTTGGGCCGCGAATGAAAATCAAGCCAAGTATCTTCACGGAATCGAGATTAGTATGGTGAATCTTCAATACGCCATGCAAACACATGTTGCCCAAGTCCACAGCCGTATGGTGGAGCTTGAGAGGCGAGCTGGGATTTGGCCTGCGGAGGATGAAGAGTTTGCAGATGAAGAAGTTGAGCCAGCGGAATCGAAGGATATGGAAGAAGAAGTTGAAGAGGTTTGCGAAGAGGTTGAAGAGGTTCATGAAGAGGGTAAGGAAGGTCGCGGAGTGGAGGACGACAAGACCATGAAGGATCCGGAAGCGGATGAGTAGTAATAGGGTTTTGAGGGGCTTTTGAAAAGTAATATATGTGATTGTAAATAAACCCCAAAAATTGTATATGTCCAAAAATCACAACCGAAGTGTGATTGTGAAGTGTGACCTTTGGAAGTTCGCAAAGGAACTTCGAAAGTAAGGAATGTAATATATTGGAGACGTTGTTTGATCCAGTGAAGTGAATGCAAAGTCGAGCGAAGAATGTTAAGACAAGTGAGGTCCTGGTTTATCAGGATAAGCTTTGTGGAAATCTGCAACAAGTTCCTTGGCGTGTTCGACTTCAGTAGCAGGTAACCAATCCTTTTCTTGATCAGTTCCTTCGTACCCTAGCCAACTAACAAGATATTGCAATTTGCATTTTCGACGCTTGTCAATCTTCGAGTCTAGTATTTGAGAGATCTCGTACTCGACAGTTTCATCAATAGTGACGGGAGGAGGGGGGTCTTCAATACGGTTCGGAATAGTGTTCGGAACATGTGGTTCCAGCATCGAGACATGGAATACTGGATGAACCGCATGCATGTCCTGGGGTAAACGAAGTGTCATCGAAACAGGACCAGGTTTCGCAATGATTTCGAAAGGACCTAAATATTTTTCTGCAAGTTTCTTTGCAGGTCGAGTAGTCCGGAAGAACTCAGCTTTTATGAAGGCTTTGGAACCAATCTCGAACGGAGGTGATTCTTTTCGCTTTCGATCAGCAGGGATTTGATAATGTTTCTGGGCTTCGGTCATAGCACGCCGAAGTTCTTGATGTAGTTTGTCCAAGTTGGAAACGTAGTCTTGAACTCTAGAGGACGCGAGTTCATATTCAGGATGAATCGCGAGGTTCGGATTGTAGCCTTTGTTTGCGAAGAAAGGTGAAGTACCAGTCGTTGGGTTTGTTGCATTGTTGTACGTGAACTCAGTGAGCGGAAGAAACAAAGACTAATTATCTTGTTGATAATTGCAATAGACTCTGAGGTATTGTTCTAGGGTCTGATTCAATCATTTGGTTTGACCATCAGCTTTGGGATGATATCCAGAAGTGAAGTGAAGTCTCATGTCAAGAGCCTTCCTGAGCGAACGAAAGAAGTGCGAAACGAACTCTACACCTCGGTCCGAGGTGACATGTGAGGGAACACCATGCTTTGAGAATATATGAAGCATGAAGAGTTCGGCAAGTCTTGGCGAAGTAATTGTGTCATCGGTAGGAATGAAGATTCCTTGCTTCGTGAGTTGGTCAACTATGACCAGGATAGCAGTGAAACCATTCGATGAAGGTGGTTGTTCGATAAAGTCCATCGAAATCAAGTTCCAAGGTAGTTCGGGAACTGGTAACTGCTGAAGTAAACCATAAGGTCTATGGCGAGGAGTCTTCGAACGTTTGCAGATGGTACAAAATCTACAATAGTCAATAACGAAGCTCCGGAGTTTTGGCCAAACATAGTCTCTTCGTATGAGCTGAAGAGTCTTGTTCTGCCCGAAGTGACCAGAAAGAATATGGTCATGTTTGAACTTGAGAACCTGAAGACGAAGATTGTTGAGGTTTGGAACATAGATTTTACCCTTGTAAAGGAGTAATCCATCTTCAAGTTTCCAATGAGGATCGGAGTTATCTTCGAGGTGATGCGAAGCCACTTTGTCATCTTTGAGCGAGGTGCAAATGGATTCATGGAGTCGTTCTAGATCCATGATTATCACACCTCGGAGAACAGGATGCATTAGGGCTGTGGCTCTAAGGGATGATGCCAACTGTTGATTACTGAATATAGGTTTGTGATTTTGCGGATTGGCACTGGCATAGTCGCTACTCCCCTCTTTTGGGTAGACGTCCCATCGTCGAGTGAGAGAGTCAGGCTTCGTACCGAGACGTCCAGGATGGAAGCGAATGATAAAATTGAACTGCGAGAGATGTTTGGACCATCTCGCCTGTCTTCGAGTGAGTAACTTCATTGTAGCGAAGTACTCTAAGTTCTTGTGGTCGGTGATCACATCGATGGTGTGGGTAGTACCTTCGAGATAGTGGCACCACCTTTTAAAAGCTTTGAAGATAGCAAGTAGTTCTTTATCATGAACGTCATAATTGAGTTTGGTAGAAGTAAAGGTTCTAGAATGAAATGCGATAGGATGAAGTTCACCATTAATCCATAATGAGAGTATAGCTGCCAAAGTGTAGTCCGAAGCATCGGTTTCCACCACGAGTTGAGCTTCAGGAATATAATGTACTAGAATAGGAGCAGAAGTAAAAGCAAGCTTAAGAGTCTCGAAAGCTTGGAGGCAGGCCGAAGTGAAGTCCCACAGTGAGCCCTTTTTAGTCAGACAAGTCAGAGGAACAGTTATCTTCAAATAACCATTAATGAATCTTTGGTAGAAGTTGGCGAAGCCAAGGAAAGACTGAACATCTTTGACCTTCCGAGGCATGGGCCAATCTTGAATAACCTTGATTTTGTCTTCGAAAATCTTTAGACCTTCGCCGCTGATAATATATCCTAAGTATTCTACTTCGGATTTGTGAAATTCACATTTATCACCACAGGCAAAGAGACCATGTTTCCAAAGTCTTCGAAGAACTTCTTTGACATGTTTGCGATGTTCTTCGAGGTTATCAGAATAGATAAGGATGTCGTTGAGATAGACGAGGACATTAATGTCCAACAAGTCTGCGAAGACGACATTCATAAAGCATTGGAAAGACACTGGTGCATTGGAAAGTCCAAAGGGCATGACAAGCCACTCGAACAAACCATAGCGAGTTTGGAAAGCGGTTTTCCACTCATCACCTTCAGCGATGCGAACCAGATGGTAAGCATGACGAAGATCGATCTTAGAATAGATACAAGCACGCTTCGGAGCATCCAACAAATCAGAGATGAGAGGAAGCGGATAATGATCCTTCTTCGACAAGCAGTTAAGACCACGAAAGTCTACACACAAGCGAAGTGAGCCATCCTTCTTGCGAATGAAGAGCACAGGAGCGCCATGAGAGGAACAAGATGAACAGATGAAACCAATATTAAATGTTTGTCGATAAATTCTCGGAGTGCTTCAGTCTCTTTCGCAGAAAGAGAGTACATTGGTCCGATGGGGGGTGAAGCACCTTCTTCAAGGTTAATCTTCAAGTCATAAGGTCGGTGAGGAGCCAGAGTGTCAGCGCGTTTCTTGCTAAACACATCTGCGAAGTCATGATACTCCGCAGGAACCCCGTTTAGGTTTTCGGGTTCCTGATCCTCGAATATCCCAGGAGAGACACCACGAGCGCGAAGTCCGGGCGTAGTTAAGTCGAGCGCAAAGACCTTCGAGCCTTCGAGCTTTACAGCTTGGGCAAAGGCTGCTGCACTGATAAGTGAAACAGAAGGCTTTGGCTGACTATCAGTTACATTCAGAGGTGCTGCAGAAGCAGAGGGTTCGGAGGCAGATTCAGAGATAGGTTCGGAGATTGGCGTCGAAGCCTGTGCGAAGTGAGCTGACGCGAAGCCATGGCGATTTTCTCCTTGTTTGGTCTTTTGGAACGATACTGTGCCCAATACCCAGTCAATCAACGGATTGTGGTGGGTGAGCCAGTTGTGTCCAAGTAGGATCGAACAAGTTGAATCGAGAGTTGTAACATAGAAAGTAGTTTGCAGAGTTTCCCCGGTAGGAAAACGAACTGGGATAGTAACGGCTTCGGAAACGACTGTATTGATAGAGCCATCGATAAGAGACAAAGGTAACGGATCAACCGCTAAAGTTACAAGAGAGTGTTCGCGAACGAACTTCATTTCTATAAAACAATGTGAAGAACCGGAATTGACAAGTCCAAGAAATGTTTTTGGAATTTTACTACTAGTGAGTGAAAGCATAAGAGAGTTCGGATTCAAAAGAGCGGATGCATTGAGACGGAGGATAGTTTCTGGATGAAGGGGGTCAACGCAACCCTCGGATCGTACAGGTTCCGGAGGGCTGCTTGTTATTTTTTTGACCCGGAGCCTGAAGCTTCTGAGACTTCGGTGATCCTAGCAACCTGGTTCGCAGATTGTCCTGTCACAGGCTTGCACCTAGTACAATCCGTAGCCATGTGACCCTTGAGGCCACAAATCAAACACAGGGCATGGTTGAAGCGATGTTGGCGAACTGCTGGAAGCAACTTGCCATCAGCACCAAGCAGTTTCGAGATGTCATTCAGTTTCTGTATGGGTTTGCTCTTGCCCTTATTGTTATTGTGGGCTGAGCTGTTCAAACTTTCACCCAAGTATTGTTGTTGTTTGACTTCTGGTAAGAAGACAAAGTCTTCGACTTCTTGAAAGGCTTGGGAGTTGACGAACTACCAGCTGAAGTCGTATTCGCAGGGGCTTTCGTGCCACAAAGAAGATGTGAACGAAGCTTAGCTTCGGCCACAGCTTCACGAGAATCCTCCCAGTGACGTTGGTCAAACTGGAGGATATAAGCTTTAGCCTCGGAGTACGTTTGAGGCTTGGGCATCATGCGAGCGATGTCCCTCTTCAAACGCTTGGGGATAAGCTTGAGAACCTTCCTTCGGTATGAACGGTCACTGAAGTTGGTTCGGGTCTTCCACTTTTCGAAAGAAGCAAAGAAAGTAGAGGCTTTGCCATCTTCAGGGAAGATAACAAGGTCTAGTTGTTTTTCAGCTTCGTCCTCAGGATAAAGGACGC
The DNA here is from genome assembly GCA_000827215.1 of Sphaerobolus stellatus SS14. Classification (NCBI taxonomy): domain Eukaryota; kingdom Fungi; phylum Basidiomycota; class Agaricomycetes; order Geastrales; family Sphaerobolaceae; genus Sphaerobolus; species Sphaerobolus stellatus. The sequence continues at coordinate 132,572 of KN837098.1, read as the reverse complement.
CACAGGACTCAGTAAGAAAGGCTTGGAACAAAGCCCAACTAGTCATCATTTGCGCCTCGGGGATCTCGCCCAAGATACAGGGTTCCAAATGGTCGAGCGCAGTACCACGAAGGTACGAGATAGCGAAGGTGACCTGATTAGCTTCACTTCGGAAGGCTCGTTTGTTGCCTCGGAAGTAAAGCCTGCAGCCAAGGATGAAATTGCGAAGTTTGTCGGGATCCGAACCATTGAAAGTATCCGGCACCCTGACTTTAATATTTCTGCCATCCTTGTCAACTACATGTTTCGCAATGATAGCAAGGTCGTGATTGTAACTTTGATTCAAGGCTTCGTCCTCAGCATCATCAGAGCTATGATCACCATCGTCATCCGGAGGTCCGCCACCATCACCACCATTAAGATCAGGGTTCGGACCAGGGTTTGGATTGGGGTCTGGTCCACCGCCAGGAGGACCGCCTCCAGGAGGAGAGGGGCCACCACAGGGGGGACTGCCACCATCACCATCGTCTCCATCGCCTCCGCCAGGACCACCACCACCCGAAGGGTTGGGAGTACCAGTAGGGGTGTCTTCAGCACCCTCACTGGGGTCAAACAAAGCATAACGGCCAGGGAGATCGGGTTGACTAGCAGAAGCGTCCTCAGGAACTGAAGGAAGACCAGATAGGGTCTTTCCACGAGCAGGGAGGCTCGTAGAATGAACAAGGGTACGATTACTCTTCGGAGTAGTACCTCGACCACGAGAAGCAGAGGGAGCTTTCTCGGGCTCGAGTGAGGATTCGCGAGATGTATGACATGAAGCATTACGAGCTTCGTAACATTCGTCACGAATTTTCGCATCAGCAAGGATCTGAGCTAAGCACATGCCTTCTCGCATAACACATTCTTCGGCAACATTGAGGTTAGGCTTGCCTAATTCCACAAGCCTAGGCGAAGTATGTGCAACGAATTGTTTGGTTCCAGACATACAGATGAGTCAGTCAGTCGGAAATACTGTTACAGGCTGATCCTAACGAAGGGTTCCGAAGTGTGACTGAAGTAATGAACAAAGTCACACTAAAGAACGAAGGGTTAGAACCGAAGGACTTGGCTTCAACGTCGTGGGTTGCGCCGTCTCGAACTGTACGTGTCCTTAATTTGGAACAGATTAGAACCAACAATATAAGAGCAGATTCGAATACCAAAGTTCCGAACAAAGTGTTCGAATGAAGTCCGATTGAAGTCCTGAATGAAGGTAGGACTTCGGAGTAAGATCAAAGGTTTGGGATGAAGTTCGGAGTTGATCTTCGAAGGTTGTATCCGGTTCGGAGGTAATAGAGGTCTGAAGTATATAGAGGGAATGAGCACTAGGCTCGAGTTATAGGAATGATATACACTAAGGTCTATAAGGCTTAATGGGCTAATTTCCGACTGGAGAAAACTAGCTAAGATACATGTACTTATATACTATAAGTCTAGGACGAAAGCGGAAGGAAGTCTTACAAACAATTAAGTCAAATGCGGAACATAACACGACTTAAAGTGATAGAACAATGGGTATATGTGTATTGTCGAATAGCAAAGGTTCGGGGGAACGTATAAACGAAATAATGTGAATGATTGAAAAGGTATTACGGACAAATATGCAATACAAATATAAGCGAACGGAAACAATACAAACGAACATGACGAAGTGTCACCTGCCAGAATAGAAGAAGTATCGAGGACCAATTGTGCCAGGTCTGGGGAAGACCAATAATAGTCTTATGGAATAGTGGAGCGGATAGTGTGATAGAAGGAAGTAGGTGGGCAAAGGCGTTGCCCTTGGGATCAAGAAGAAGTCGGGATGTGGGCAAAGGGTTTGTTGTGCGGATACAAAGACGAGGTGAGAAGCGAAGTCAAAAGAAGTAAGATAGGAAGTCAAACGAAGTCCAAATGAAGCTCTCCGAAGCTTTGTAGAGGTTAAACGAAGTCACGTGTTGTGACACTTAAGCACGGGGCTTAACAGACTTGTCGATTCTGCTTATAATTTTATTAGCAGGATTTAGACTTTATTAGACTATTGATTTACCAGTAGATGACTTGAATTATACATATTTGCTGAGGGGGTAATAGTAAAGATCATTATACCCTGATTTCTTGATAGGACTGAAGTGTAAGCCTGGTGACCCAGTCTTACTATGATTGGACCTTCACATTTGCATTTCCTATTATAGACATTACAGTAGCTTACATAGCACCGAACCTGTAACCCGTATCCCGTACATGTAGACCGTCCTAGTTTTTAGACGTATACACAGTGGTCCTGTCAAGTTGTGTGACCACTCAGTGAGCCCTATAGATGACAGGCTTTCACGAAGTCTATCATTTTCGTTAAAGCTATCCAATATTTAAGAATCAGAGACATTTACTCACTCTATAATTATCAATCAAATGAAAGTTATTGGATGGAATATATTGGGCAGTTTGAGGTACCACACATTAGAAAAAACAAGTATGTTATTGAATTTCAAAAAATTTTGGTAAATATTTACATTATGTAAAGAACATCTGTGTTACGGGCTGATCCTAACGAAGGGTTCCGAAGCGTGACCGAAGTTACGAATGAAGTCACACTAAAGAACAAAGGGTTAGCATCGAAGGACTTGGCTTCAACGCCGTAGGTTGTGCCACCTCGAAATGTACGTGTCCTTAATTTGGAACAGATTAGAACCAACAATATAAGAGCGGATTCGAATACCAAAGTCCCGAACGAAGGTAGGACTTCAGGGTAAGATCAAAGGTTCGAGGTAAAGTTCGGAGTTGATCTTCGAAGGTTGTATTCGATTCGGAAGTAATAGAGGTCTGAAGTATATAGAGGGAATGAGCACTAGGCTCGAGTTATAGAAATGATATACACTAAGGACTATAAGGCTTAATGGGTTAAGGAGCTAATTTCCGACTGGAGAAAACTAAGATACATGTACTTATATACTATAAGTCCATGAACGAAAACGGAAGGAAGTCTTACAAACAATTAAGTTGAATGCAGAACATAACACAAATAAAGTGATAGAACAAATGGGTATATGCGTATCGTCGAATAGCGAAGGTTCGGGGGAATGTATAAACGAATAATGTGAATGATAGAAAAGGTATGACGGACAAATATGCAATACGAATATAAGCGAACGGAGGATATATCATGAGAACAATAAGCGAACGGAAATATGCCATAAGAAAAGATAAGCGAACGGAAATAATATAAACGAACTAGGAACGGGCATGACGAAGTATCACCTGTCAAAATAGAAGAAGTGTTGAGGACCAATTGTGCCAGGTCCGGGGAAGACTAATAATAGTCTTATGGAATAGTGGAGTGGATAGTGTGATAGAAGGAAGTATGTGGGCAAAGGCGTTGCCCTCAGGATCAAGAAGAAGTCGGGATGTGGGCAAAGGGTTTGTTGTGCAGATACAAAGACGGGAGGAGCAGTGAAGTCGAAACGAAGTAAGATGGAAGTCGAACGAAGTTCAAACGAAGCTCTCCGAAGCTTCGTAGAGGTGAAACGAAGTCACGTGTTGTGACACTTAAGCATGGGGCTTAACAATCTGTATGGTGATATTATCCTTGCATATGATGACCTGGAAGTCATCACTGCACGGAATAACGTACCTTTCAACCCTGCTCTCCCACCTATCCCTGCATCAATGTCTGCACCGATCCCAGCCCCTGTGGTGATTCAAGCAGTCGCTCACGCAATCCCTATCCCGAACATTGTGCCGGCCCTGAACCTTGCAGTCGCTCACGCAATCCCTATCCCGAACATTGTGCCGGCCCTGAACCTTGCACACATGATGATTCAAGCTCCTGCTCACCCAGTCCTTGCAAACGTCGTAGCAGCACCGATCCCTGTGCCGGTCCCTGGACCTGTGGTGGTTCAAGCTCCCGCTCACCCTATTCCTGTCCCAAGCCTCACACCAAACCAACTTCCACCCCCAGTGAACCCTTCTCAAGGACAAGGAGGGCTGAACCCACAACGACCAATCACACCTAAGCCAGCAAGGATTAAATCCCTGCAATGAGCTCATAAGCCAGAGATATTCTTAAAACACTAATACTTACAATAGTATAGCTCCGGGATTCAATTGGGAACAATTCAGGAATGTTGTCGAGGAAGAGAGACATGGTGAGGGGAGTGGAAGCAGAAGCGGTGTGGCAAGTGGCACAGGTAACATCAGGTCTAGCAGTGGTAAGTCTTTTCAGCAGCAGCAGGATGGCAATGATCAAACTGACGTTGATACCCACAGGCTTTAGCATTGCAACTGTGATTGAGGTCTTCTTTAATGATGAAGATGGAGTGAATGGCTGGAATAAAGGTAATTTATTTAGGAGAATAAAGACAACAACGTAGAATTTACCACCAACATAGAAGACATGCAAGAACTAAAGAAAGAGCATAGCCCTTCACGCTATCAGACACTCCCTCCGACCCCATCAACCTCCTCTGTCGAGGAATATGCTATGCATTCTGACCAGGCAGAACCATGCCAATTTGGGAAAGGGAAGGGGAGAGCAAATAATTAGCCTAAAAATGTATGTTTGAGCTTTGAGATACAGTATATAAAAGAAATACTTGAGAAAAAAAAGTCTGCCCTATTTTGATCACGAAAGTTCTTTGTGAGCTGGCGTGAATCAAATCTGATATTTGATTGTTTGGATAAATGGTAATTGTTATTGGAGACTTGAAGACTGGACTGATTACATGTAGTTAGGTGAAGAAACAAACCTGAGGTCTTGAGGGTTGAATGTGTTGAAGATTGAAAGAACAATGTAGAGCAGTGACTCATGTGGATGCTGAGAACATGTCATATGATGTTTGCATGTCCTTGCTCAAGGTTGTTCCCTTTGGTCGACTGTAGAGGGAATCAGATATATGTTGCTAATGGGGAAGGTAAGTACTACTGGTAAGTACTTGAGGTCTTAGGTTGGCGCTTTGTTTGAGGTTGCTTCTTTGCTGTTGAAGACTGGATGGATATACTTAATTTCCAAGCTCTCACGGAGTTATACCAATCCACTAGAGACCAGTATCTTCTTCTTTGTTGTCCATGGTTCGTATAGGACCATTAAACCAATGAACTCCTCTTTAAACAGGGAAGAAGTACCAGACGACACTCAAGAATAATGTGCCGAACCATACAACTATGGCTAAGGACAGGGTAAGTGATATCCATGAAAAATCTTAAATACAGCTTACTATAATTCATCTCTGCTACGCTTGGATTCAGGGAAGTAGGGAAGAAGAAAATGATATTATTGCTGTTTGCATAATTCATGGCGGAGTCTGAATTCAGCGCTAAATATGGTAAAATATGGGTTCCTCAGAGCTTTGCTTATACCTGATGAATGAGGGGGTTTCCTAGCATAGTTTCTTATTAGAATTTGTTTCTTAACATATAGTCTTTATTTTTATGGAAGGAATTGGCCGTAGAACTGCTGCATCCCTGGGTTTGGAAAATGAGGTATCATGGGCTTTGGGAGGGAATAGCACATTTTCTACTGGATAGAATCTCATGAAATTCATACTTCTAAATAAAAATATGTATATATTGAATATGACAGAGCCAATTTGGATGCAGGGTCCTGGAAGAGTGGGAAAGCGAAATTGATCAGTTTGAACAACTTTCCACTTTCTCAATCCCCCGCATTTCTGCTCTCCCAGTTAGTTTCAGTTAAATCGGCTCTGTCAATTTAATGCGTTATTGATGAGCATAATTTAGCGTAAATTTCATGAGATTGTATCCAGTAGAAAATGTGTTATTCCCTTCCAAAGTCCTCAACCACTTCAATTTTCTAACCCGGCGATATAGAGAATTTACAGCCAATTTCCTCTGTAGGCATGAAGAATATACATTTAGTAACAAATTGCATTAAGAGACTATGCTACAAAATCCTCTTGTTTGTCAGGTATAAGCAAAACTCTGAGAAACCCATATTTTACCACATTTAGCACCACATTCAGACTCTGCCATGAATTATGCAAACAGCAATAATGAATGCTATGAATATGATGGAAATTGTGGCAATAGGCAGAGACTGTAGATGTTTTTAAGTACTAAAGACAATGCTGAACCATATTATATGACCCACCCATCAGCCCAGATTGAAAGGTTCAGGCACAAATGTGTCTCAAGAGTAAAGGAAACATGTAGCAATAGGAATGGTGTACTATTTGAACAAAGGGTATAAGTGATATAAACTTCAGACCATTTAGTATGACACTTACAGCAACATTACTTCTAACAACTGATAACTAGGAAGAATTCTAGTCAACACGCATCATAATAATTAGATGATTTCTTACTGCAAATAATGCATTCATCACAGAATTACCAGCAAAGGCTAAAAGGCCAAGCAAGGCAGCAAGGAAGGCAGAATACCAGATGGCTATGGAATATAGTAAATAAAAAATACATTAGGAACCAGATCGCAACCACTCACTATTGACTGGGGTTTTCATAAAAGAATTGATGCGGTACATGTATTTCCGTTGTCCTCCTATTATGTTCCCATAATTGACATCATGTCAGAACACAACAGCATTCCAGAGAGTCACAGGATCAGGACACACAACTATCAAGCATGCTCTCGGTTGTTGTTGAAGTAGGAGGAAGAGTGCATGATGCATGTTATTAGCTAATAGCATGCGCTCACCAATACTGATGAAATCCTCAGAGGCTCCTGCAGCTGTATAATATTTATAATATACATTGTTTCTAAATTTTGTTCTAGTTTTATTTTGGAATACACATCTAATTTGTGTTAGCTTGAAATTGGTTTTATTCATAAGTCTCGGCCTTTTTCAGAATTACCTCCATATTGCCATGGATTCCATTAATCTTCTTCTCCAGCCAACAACAAAACTGACCAGCACTGTGTCCATTTCCAAATTGTTCTTTGAGGAACATAAGGGCATGGTGCAGGTCGCATCAAGGCTTCTCTATCAAGGCCTCTATCAATTTGACTGCCAGCTGCCTTCAGCCGTATTCTGTCTTGAGTGATGGAGTATTCCTATGCCAAACGGGAGCTTGCTTCCATCATTGCCAGAGTTCTCAAACAGGCAGATATCTGTTGAGTCCCACAGTATATTCCTCTCACAGCTTGTCAATAGCTGCAATGCTCTGAGTCTTGTAGTAAGGTACCCAGTTATTCTTTGTCCATTCCCAGGTATGAATTCTCAGCTGCTGCTCACTATATAATCCACATAGAGTAGTCCATTTTTGCACCATGAGCTGGTCAGTGTGCATTACGCCTGTTGTAAGAAAGGTCAGTGTTGAGCTGAGGGGAACTGCAACCATCTGCATCGATGGATTGGCAGACACAGAAGGTCCATAATTCAGTGTCGGTGCTTGTGAAGATATGCTTGAGCTCCTTGAAGGTGACTGAGGGTGCAGCAGAAGACTTAGCAAGATAGCGGATCTGGGATCAGACACTTCTAAAGTACAATAGCTTAGATATTAGATATGAAATCTTCGGCAAATAAAATTATGCTCACCCGTTGATACATCGGTTGATACTGAAGAAGCAGCATATGAAGATACTGGTACAGCCAGAGAAGGCAGCTGTTCAGAAACTGGGGGCATAGTAAATCTGAACATGTTTTGGTGTTGGTTGGGTTACATGGGATGGATGTGGAGATTGGTTGCCTAAAGGATAATGTGGGTACAGTGTATTGTGGTGCTGACACTGATACTAATGTCAGAATCATGATTCCCTATATAAAAGATGACTTACCCAGCTTTTGACACTTCGATTGCGGAGCATCTGCCATTAGCTCCACATGTGCATGCTGTCAGGGGACGCCCCTAGATTTCCGCCCGGAATATTTCCGTCCGGAACTACCCCTCGCGTCAAGCACCCTCTGGGAGCAATTCTGCACAGGATTCATCCTCAGCACATTCGTCGACTCCTGTGGCTGGAGAGTGGGAGGTTTGGTTGGAGACAGTGGTTGTCTGGTGGAGGGTATATGCGCATGTAGTCATAGCG
>KN837098.1:43278-59663 GCA_000827215.1 Sphaerobolus stellatus SS14 | reverse complement strand
AGAAGAGTGAAGCAACATTTTGCCACTTACTTCCAAGTCTTTGATCCGAGCCGTAAGGTGAGAAACGGAAGGTGCAACTTGCTTCAAGTTGCGGGTTGAAGGATCTCTTTTTCTGTGGTCCAAGCTTCAGCGCTGCACTTGCATTCTCGCTTACAACTAACCGTTGACTAATTGTTAAGCCACCTAATAATATGTGGACCATCCTTTAGCTCTCTCCAAACTGTCGCCTCGCGAGCTTACCATTTGGACATAGAGTTCCTATTCCCTTGCTACGACTATGTGTATATATATGTAAGTTGATTATCGTATAAAATTTCAGCTTGCGCCACCATACCAAGAGGAACATGGGAAAACTCTGTCGCATTTCCTATGCGTACTATGAGCTGATTATAACATTGAAAGAGTAAGGGCTATGTTACTGACAGTTTAAGTCTAGTGTTGTGCGATTAGCTCCCTATAATCAGTAGTAAGAAAGAACCTACCTCCGACATTCTACGCACGAGACAATTTTGTGGGACGGTGCTACAAGGGATGATTCCGTCTGCGGTGTCATACAAAGGAGAGGAAAAAGATCAACTGAACGGATCATAATCCATTAGACACGTATAGCTGTGGCGCGTAACCATGCCATCAGTCTGGAGGATATCAAGCGCCAGCTCCGGCGATTGCCCAGTACGCCAACCCTGCACGTCCAATTATGTACTCAGAGTCAAGTTCTCAAGTTTGAAGGAAACTCCCACAGTAACTCTAAACTCTCACCAACGCACTAGGAATCCAAATCTAGTTCTTTTTTAAATCTGACTGATGAGCGCTGTTCTGATTCATCGTTATGCATTCAAAAAATAATAATGATAATGATGAAAAGGGCGCAAGTGGTGTTGCCCACGGCTTGGCTCGACTGCGGCTAAGTCGACAGCCGCAACCATTTTAAGCCAACCAAAGCCGGTTTTAAGAAGCCGGGTCGAATTGGCTAGGCTTTGGAGCCGAGCCGCATTTGAGCGGTTTCCGCCGGCTGGAGCCATTGGCTTTAAGGGTATATTGAATCCATCCTACTGCTTGAAAATTTCACGAATATTTTCCATTCCAACTGCAGATCTACATATTGCAAATATAGGATCCATTATAGACTCTCAGATAGCCTTGAAGTGAAAAGTCTGAGGCGTGAATAAGGAGAGAACATTTGAACCGCGACATGTCACGCTTTGACCTTCTGGGTGACATCGCGACAGTCTGCTCTGGCCCCCAAACTCCCTCAATTATCGTGTACCCCCTCCAACATTTCATTTAGACTAAATTGATATACATATATTTGTTATATGGGATATTCTATCTCATATACCACTCTAAACTCGAATCTCGTTTGTGGGGAATAAGTATATTGACAGCTAGCTGGCTGTCAGTCGACTTCACAGCCAAGCGAGCTGGTTCTAAGTGGCTCGGCTTTTTCAAGCTACTATCTTAAGCCAAAGCCGATTCATCAGCTCGGCTAGCCAATCATAGCCAGCCGTGGGCAACACTAGGCGCAAGGGGCCTATACTTCGCATTCCGCCTCTAAGCCAACATCAACTTTGGTGTAAGCCGATATAACTATGCTTATCATGAGTTTAATAATGTTACACAATAGCTTACTATGACTTACTTGTCCAGCTAGAGTTGTATACATCAAAGCAACTTCGACAAGTACTTGCACAAAGTAGCTTGGATCATCTTAACACGAGCGGCTACGTCTACGGATACACGAAGTAGTGTATCGAGACCTGCACAGAATGAATTCCTCTCGAGAAGTTGGCTATCCTGCCAAACGCATTCTGTCCCTGCCACACTTTCAAAGACCATTGAATTGTTTCATGTTCACATTCCCAACATCTGAACCAGTACGTTTACATTTACAACTACATTCATTCGTCATCGTTAATAATTCTATCATCTCAGTTATTCACTCATCTAAGTTAAAATTCATTCCATTGTCTAAGTGCATCCCATGTTGATTCCATTGTAAGGGCCGGTGTGATCGCTGGTGTCACCATCGAAGATACTGGTGACGTCACCAACTGTGCAGAGGCTGCTTGTGTTATCTTCGCCTATTGAAAAAATTAGGATGTATGAATAATCCAAGTTGGTAAATATAACATACCTGCGCATGCATGCCAGACGTTATCATCCGCAATATGCACTTCACCATGGGGGTGGTGGACCCCTAAGAAGCGGCTCATTTCAAATATATAATTTAGAGTATATAGGACGAGGATACGACGTACCAGGCAAGATTGGTACAACATCTTCCTTGTTATTGATATGGATAAGATCAGAGAAATGAGCTATATCACGATCAATCTAGTCAGAATTCATAGCAGGCAGTTGGAATTGTATAATGTCAGCTTACCATCCAAATAGGCCGTGGATTCGGTGTTTCCGACTCTGGGCATGCCATACCCGACGAATTTAAATTTAGTTCCAGTAGGCAAGTGGAGAGGAAGACACAAGGCGTCAACCAATGCAAGGGCAGCGCCAAGGGAGTGTCCAACTAAGGTGACCGAAGCACCAGAGTGGGCACTCAGGGTTTTCTGAGCTGCAGCAAGAATGGCGGCGGCGGATCTGAGAATAAGGGTCAACCCATAGAACTGAAAGATGTTGGGGAGAACACACCTGGCGTGAGAATCTAAGAAACCCTGGTGGATTTTAATCGCCAAGTTGGTGATACCCGGGAAGTTAGTGGAGCCAAGGGAAGTCAAGACGAAGTCAACGTCAGTAAGGTCTGCGACACTGATAGAAGGCGAATAACAGTAATAATATGGATATGATGACACGGAAACATACATCTTGCTCGTATCTGTTCCTTGATGGGCAACGACGAATGTGTTCAAACTTGGGTCGTATCCCACATACCCTATACCAATCCATAAGTACTCAGAATGGTTAATGCGAAATGATCTACTCACAATATTGAATAGTTCCTCCGTTTCCACCTGAAGCAGTGGAGACGAAACGTGAATTGGCATTACACTTAGCTAAAAGAAAGAGAGGAGATCGTGTATTAATTAAATGAATAAATGTCAGCACCGAGCTCCGCAAGACCAGCTAATCAACACAGCGGGTGTACAGTACGCAGCGGCCACATAATAGGTATAGGGCGTGAAGGCATTGATCGCCGCACTAGTCAAGGCGATTACCGTTGATCGCGAGGAACGACGAGACCAGAAACGGTCGTCAAGAAAGCAAGACCCAAGATCGATAAGACGGACATCTTGATAGTGGCTACACCTATGCAATGGGGAGCTGGAATGCTTCACAATTATGTGTACCATTTTCCTCTCTATTTATTGTAGTCCGACCGAACAACGGGAAGCATGATCCAGGTACCTAGAAAGAACCTTAATTAGCTGTCTACATTCGGAAATTTTGCCACAAGGGAAAGTGTATGTACAATACCATGAGAGCAGTTGAAGGAACGATATGCATGGTGGACACTGCAGAGATACCATCCTGATCGGCTCGATGATCCAACGTGATCTGCATAGAAGCCATGTGCAGTCCCCAGGTATTCTGCCAATCCAAATCAAGTAATCAGCACTAAATCATCTGGTGACTTCGGTTACCTGGTTTTATGTAAGTTCTAGACAGCCATCAAAATGATCATTGCTAATATCGACCCTGAGGATGTGTATGCAAACGTCATGAGAGGTCGAAAGGCTCTTTGTCATGCTTGGTATTGGAACCCTCTTTGACAAATCTGTCAATCTACAGAAGAAAGAAATAGACCACGTTCACGTACCAAGAGATTTTCCCCATATGGTCAGTATGTACCCTGCGTTGAACGTTTCTTGGAAGGTCAGGGAATAATTTATAAATGTTCGTGCCCCGAAGGTACAGGAGAAGGGTCTGGGGCTGCCAATCTCGATACCATATGGAAGTGTGACGTTGGACGGCCAACCAGCGAGCGATGTGCTATTTAGACATTTAAACACCCCAATTCAGTGAAATGCCGGCGGCATAATACGTGCGAAGAAGCCTGGGTGAACGAGGAATGCAGAACGTGCGAGAGATGCTCTGACAGTTTATTACATGACAATATGTTCCTTCGTTGAAGCGAATAACCAATGGAAAGGAAGTTCGTCTAGTGTTTAAATGTCGGCCCATATGGTATAGATTGGTGCTATATGAAGACGCTTCTAATTGAAAGACGTGCCTATTAGGTCAGGAAACGAATACGACAGTTCCATACCAAACCTATGATAGCAGAAAAATATAGCAATAGACAGCAAAAATACTGCAAAAGTCATGAATAAAGTGTATGCGAAGGCCTGATAAGTGCATATTACGTTACCTTCGTTAAAACCTGAACATCCTGCGCCATTTAGGTTCAAAAGGTCAGCTGTCCGAGATATTTCACTAATTTCGCATGTCACAGTATAGAGTTTCTTCATAATCCCAATATTAAACTTTTCGTAGTCGATATTGAGCACAGACTTAAAGACCACACGAAGCTAGGTTCGGCACAAGCCCTGTTATTAAGCAAGTAACAGTCGTATTCCAGTAAATATCTTCAATAATAACACTGACCTCAGTTATCTCACCTCCAGCGATGTCATTTCATACACATGACTTGAAATACATTTCTCTTGCATAGTACATTCAAGGAAGCATGAAGGTATTGCAGCGCGAAATAGGGAACTCGGTGAGACTGGATTTGCCTTCCATTTATTCCTGGATCTATGCCGGAGTCTCGGTGGATATGACAGTTCATACGATGTCTTCAGTGACTTAACCCACAAATAAAGATATAGGAAGGTGCATCTGACGTATAATTTATTAATTAACAAATAGTAGGAGACAAAGGATAGCTGGACATACTCAAGGACATACTTGTCTAAATATTGTGAATATTTCAGTCACAGCCACCATAGTTACGTGCAGTTAATCTGCTAAAAGGAAAGGCAACAACAGCCCAAACATCCAGCTTGCCAATGGATTCGAGGACGAATCTGCGGGACTAGACCAGTAAGAAGGCGAGCGAGCTGAATACCTATGAGCGTTCGAGAATCATCACAAACAATTCAAAATTCAAAATGACCAGGAATTAAATATTAAGAATGTGGGCTGACACGTTATAGTAATTGCAGTAACTCTCTTGCTGGCATCCATCCTAGATTCATCCATTCCAGGATCGTATCCAGTATTTCTGTCTGTTTTTGGATAATGCAGGATTCTGGTTCATGGCAAAGACTGGATGTAATGCTAACGTTTATGATGAATCCCAAGATGGACGGAACTCGGATGTCGATGAACGTTTGAAAGCCCAGGCTGACTCAGCGCTCCCATCAATTCTAACTCCGATTCTCCGATACAATTAGGCTTGACTTGCATACTAATTGTAATACGAATATTTCGTAAATGATGAAACTGGTACGGTCATCTTATATCTGAACCTTCTCCTTAGTCTCCATCTTGAATCCCGATTGCTGAATTCGGGTACAATAAATACAATTACAACTAAACTGTTTCATTACTTATCATAAAAAAATATTTCGTCGTTTAAGTGCATCCCATCTTGATTCCATTATATGGCCCTGTGTGATCGTTGGTGGTGCCAACTAAGACACTGGTGACGTCGTCAACGGTACAGAGAGTACTTGTGTTATCATTGCCTGTAGGAAAGATCAACACATTGAATAATCCATGTTGGAAAAAGAAAATACCTGCGCATGCGTGCCAGACGTTGTCATCTGTAATATGTACTTCACCATGAGTATGTTTGAAGCCTAAAGAACGACCTATTCAATTCAAATATTAGCGGGTCTTGTATGATATAAGGATCCGACATACCAGGCACGATTGGCACAACGTCTTCCTTATTATTGATATGAGTAATATCGGAAAAGTTAGCTATACGTTGATTATCGAGTCCGAATTCAAGCAAACAATGAGAATATAAGAGTTAGCTTACCGTCCAAATAGGCCGCGAAAGCATCGTTTCCGACTCTGGGCATTCCATATCCGACCATCTTGAACTTGGTTCCAGAAGGTAAATGGAGAGGGAGATACAATGCGTCGATCAATGCAAGGGCAGCGCCGAGGGAATGTCCAACCAAAGTAACCGAAGCTCCGGAATGAGCAGTCAAGGTCTTCGTGGTCGCAGCAAGAACGTCGGGAGCGGCTCTAGAAAAGAAAAGTTAAACAGAAAGAACAGAAAGATATCATAAAGAGGACGCACATTGCATGGGCATTTAAAAATCCCTGGTGAATTTTAATACCCAAGTTGGTGATACCCGGGAAGTTGGTGGATGCAATAGAGGACAGTATTAAGTCAGCATCCGTAAGGTCTGCGAGACTGGAGAGTGAAAAAATGTCAGTACAAATCAATATATATTGAATGCAAACATACATCTTACTGGTATCCGTTCCTTGATGGGCAACGATGACTGTGTTCAACGTCGAGTCATATCCGACATACCCTACAAACCTAGTAAGTACTTAAGATGGACAATGTTAAAGGATCCATCCACAATATTGAACACTACTTCCATCTCCACCAGAAGCGGTGGGAACGAAACGTGAATTAGCAGTACATTTGGCTAAAAGAGGAGGGTCAGTACGTGTGTTATCAAATGGATAAATGGGAGGACCGACCTCCGCAAGACCAGTCGATTGATACAGTAGGTGTGCAGTACGCAGTGGCAGCATAATATGTATACGGCGTGAAGGCATTAATAGTGGCACTTGTCAAGGTCGTCACCGTCGAATCATGAGGAACAACGAGACCAGAAACGGCCGTCAAGAATGCAAGACTTAAGATCGAGAAGCTGGACATCTTGACAATGACTATACCTATGCAATGGGGAGCTGGAATAGTTCACAATTTTATTAGCTGTTTCCCTCTCTATTTATTGTAGTCCGATTGAACGTAGGGAAGTCGGATAAAGTACCTAGGGACGAGGATAAGGTCTCTGCATTCCGATATTTCGCCACAAAGCAAGTGTGAGTCGAGTAAGCACCACGAGAGCTGAGGTGCAGTAACGCGAAAATCCAGATGCAGATCGGAAAATGCGGGAATATTATTATGATCGGCCTGTTGATCCAATCCAGTTACAATGATCCGCACAATTGCATGTGATCTGCCCAAGTAATCTGCCAATCCAAATCGAGTGATCAGTATTAAAGCATTTGATGGCTGAGATGAATATCAGTGATCAAAACGACGTTTGCGGGGCATTGACCCTGAAGATTTATTACTTATCGAAAGATCGCAAGAGGTCGAAAGGTCTTTCGATTATCTCCGTGGCAATATGGATCACGTTAACATACCTGGATGATTCCCAATACGAGTAAAATGAAGTCCCCATTGAGATAACGTTAGCATACCTGGATCTTCCCCATACGAGTAAGATGAAGTCCACATTGATCAACATTAATTGGAAAGCCGAATAATCGTCCGCCCCGAAGCTACTGGAGATTGATAGCCGCAAGGACTGAAGCGTACTGTAAGGTGGTTATATAGAAATTTTAATTCTGGCTTAATTCAGCGGTGGTGTCGGTACAGTAAGCGGCAAAGAAATACACGACGTACGTGAAATACAGCGACGGATTATTATGCACTTTGAGAGGTAAATATTATCGTTTCTTTCGTCCAAATCCGTTGAAATTAATGACTAAAGTAAAAGTAGCCTGAGATCGACGTCTAGAGCCTCATAAAATAAGCTGGGCTTATCGGTGAATTCGGTACGGATCTTTTGCTCGATTCATATTTTGAAAGTCGTACCTTGTCGATCAGAACAACAAATATTAGAGTTTCATGCCATGGCTAAGGTGGGTAAAGCTATCAATATACTGGAAATGTCAATACGGTCATGTCAATACAAGCGCATATACAATCATCTTCGTTAGAGCACCTGAACATCGACCAGGAGACTGCGCAAATTTGTTCAGAGAAGTCTGCTGTCCAGATGTTCCACGTCGTACGTGTGCGCTACCGCTTTCTTTTAGAATTTCATCTAAATCCTTTTTGTTCAAATATCAAGGCCGAGCTCAGATAATTGTCAGAGTCACATGTGGCAGAGTCGTCATTGGACCATCTGGTAATCCAATGGGAAGAACCCCTGTCTCGTGCGGAGGGAAGCGGTCGGACGGAATGCCGATCGCTAAGCGTTCCGCGGGACATATATCGGTCCATAACGTCCCCATTATCCTTAAATATGAACACTGTAATGCGGAGAACGGAAGAGAAAGGGAGAGGTAAGATTTGAATATTTGATAAACTCACTGGTAAAGGTCCATATGGAGCCGGCACATGCCCTAACAGGATCAGCTGCCATATTCCAATAAACATACTAAAATGCACTAACCTTAGTTATTCCACCTCGTACCAATGCTACCATTCCATGTGAAGGGATCCTATTGTATCTCATCGGTCTAATTATCAATATACGGGGAATTTCGGGAATTCAAATTGGGTATACCTCCCAATGAGTACTCCTGCATCCATGGTTAGTGGAAAGATTGGGCTAAAGAGTGTTGCCTACGTAAAAGATAGTCATTGGCTCGATCAATGACGCCTGATTATTGAGATAAGGTAATATCGTTAAATCATTGTCGGCGAAGTATTTGATAATATATTGATAACGTTTAATGGATGGCATCGATTTGGGTTTTTCAACGGATAAAGCATCCGATATCCACCGATTGCCAATAAACGGGCAGATATACATTATTTCATAGTGAACACCTCTGGCAGACAAGTTAGAACGCGAGACTCTAAATGATGGTGAAACCTACTCACGTTCATATCCCCGTCTCCAGTGAGATTCTAATCCTTAACCCAACAACAAACCGTCGAACATCCGACCTGCAAAGTACTTGAGGGTCACGGTGAACCGGCCGGAATAAGCAGAGTCATCCATCCAGGTAATCGCAAATCAGGATATTAACATGACCATGTTAGATGGACAGCTTGTAATAAGCTATTCAATCGCAAGATGCCCTTAAATTTCCAAGTAGAGGATGAAGGCAGCATGTTGGGTTAAGGTTGGATTTCAGCATCGATGGAGAGTTTTAGATTTGAGATAACAGTTTGGAATAAATATATTAATTTGTGTATTTGAGCCTTAGAGAAGAGATCATTCCTGGAACTGTGCTGAACGTACCAGGAAATTGCGAGAAGGCAGGTCGAGGGAGGAAAATTCAGTGCACAGCATAACGTCATCAAGCGGAGAATGACGGATCCTCGGGTTACCTTGTTTTTCTTCCTCTTTCTTCCTCGGCTTCCTTATCCCCGACATGGGACTTTCAGACCTATGATCATGAATGACTCTCTATACTTATTTCTGATTTCAGAGAGAGTCGAGACTGCTTAGATATAGTCATTTTCAGAGCTAAAATAAAGGCTCAGTTGCATGTAAAGGTAACAACTGTGATGTATAACTATACCTAAAATAAAGGCTACCGTTATACATAAGTACAATACAAATATGAATGATTAATAAAGAGATATACCTCAGTTGCACGTAAAGGTAACAACTGAGGGAAGAAAATAATTGGTGCGCAGATAGTATCATCTGCGACGCTTGTGGGCGTAGGTTGTCTTCGTACCCGTTAGGCTTGGCATACCGTGTCAACACCGTTTAGTCTAACTCTTGACAGTCATTTATTGCGCTATTCCCACCCGTATTTCTCAATGAATAGGAGGTATATTACCATATCGCAATCGCCTATTATTAAAAACTATCATTTATACAAGTATGTTGCATTGCATTTAACTTGGTGTCCTCAACTCCTATCTTGATGGCGCACTTCCCACGCTGACGGTGATTTTCTTCTCTTCGGCATAGGCACTCCAGTTGTAATCTATTCCTCACTCAGAGTTGGTTGTTGCAAGGTATTCGAATAACTCGTTCCAGGTGTGTCTGATGAGAGTTTTATTGTTGTATCACAAGGTGAACGTACACAAAAAAAGAAGTTGAGAAGTGTTCCGAGTAGCTTTATCTCCATTTCTGTGTCAGCATGCTGAATGGACAGAAAATGGTCTGAATTGAAATAATCTGTGGTAGTGCCAAAGATCATGATGCATAGGCGGCAATGTGTATCGTCATGCGGAAGTTTGCCAGACATCTTGGCACGATCTACGAACGCTACCACCGCTTCATGGTGCTCCCATAGCAAGGCCACTATATAATCGCCAATATGATCAGATCATCGGAGAAGACGGATATTCCTATATGTGTCGACGACCACAGTATAGAATCCATCTCTATGTGGCATGGGTTTAGATCCGGCAGGGTACTTGGGCCTCTTCCCAGACCACTGTAGCGAGGTGACTTGAGGTTATGCGAAAGATAGGTTAGGGAGTTACACTCTGGGGGAGAACTGAGCGCAGCGCAGTTTTCTCCTCTTTGTACCTCTCTTTTTATGCGGGATTAATCGTGCCAAGCACCCGCACCGTATAGGATGTGAGAATCAGAGATTTGAGTAGGATTCGGGAGGGCGAGTTTGATAGCACAGAATGTATTGTAAGCAAATTCGTAAGGAGATAAAATATGTACAAGCACGGTTTTTATATACAAATGGAAACAAATTATTTATGAACTGTAAAGCACCACGAAAGCAACCTTACAAATTGTGCTTGGATAATACCTAATTCCAACATAGGGAGCCGAGGACTAACACTCAGAGATGTCAATATACGATCGACTGTACGTCCCCGCTCAGCTTATTGTGGACACCTGTGGACACAATACATCATGGATATAATACTAATATCATGAAAGGCCGTATGCGAAAAGCAATGAAAATGCATTCCATATTCGGGGATATTCATGCCGTCTGGAAAGGAACAACCATGAGCGACGCTGATGTTAGGGAAATCACAAGGCATTTCCACGAAGATTCAGAGTTGATCCAACAATTATTTTTAGAGATATTATACCAGAGATGCTGTGAGTTCAAGATGTAGGAAATGACTAATAAGTAATTATTTAATTCTTTTACAGACATGATAAAAGGAGGTCGAATGCCGGTGCTTATTATTAAGTACACCTCAGCCAAAATATCAACATCGTGAAAACTTCTGAGAACTGATCAAGGCTAGATCAAGGGGATCTGATTTCGGGGAAGATAGTGATGTTGTGGCGTATTAGCACGCTTGCCAGGGTGGATCCGACCTATACCCCCTTTCCCACTGATCGTATACCTGAGAGTTACAGGAGGTTGCGGCCTTCCCCCCTATTCGTCCGCATAACCTATGATGGCTCCAATGCAGTTGGCGGAGGTGAATAGCCAAAGTTGTTACCAGCTCTCCATTTCCGTAGTTACCAATGCTTAGTTATAATCAATGCAATAAATGCCTGTACTAACGTCTGTAATGCGGCTCCTATCTCATCTGAGGGTAACAATTATTCATAGAAACATTTCACAGGTTCGACTCACATTTGAAATAAATCGCTGCATATCAGTTTCCCATTATTATTTCAAGAGCACCCGGCCAACAATTTCCACGGCCCCATAAAATTTTAAATAATAACACCAGTTTTCAATTAGACAGCGGTAGGATGCTCCATATCTCTATACATTTCCATATTGACGAGTATAAAAAACTATCATATAACTAGATACATATTTGTGTTACGATGTTTCCATGCGTTGTTAATGCCAAAACGGAGTAATACTTCCTATCACTTTCTCAGATTTAGATACCCCTCTAGCGCCACAAAATACTCTGTCCATGATATAACTCGTTTCGATTTGGGCTTAGTCTTCTGGAGCATCAGGAGGATAGGCTCGTCTTGTCCTGCTATGGCTGGTAGTAATTTGAGTGCGACATCCCCTGGTGGAAACACACAATATATGCAGGTAGGCTTCGAAGGATGATATATACTAGCAGAATAATGAAGAGTTCCACGTAGTATTTCCACCATTTCCCTGTCAGCATGCGAGGCGCATTGTAAATGGCGTCTATGAAAATATTCCAGACGTCTATCGCCTTCTGCATCAGAGCATGCATCCCAATAATCGGTTTTATGATTAACTTCCGTTTCGCCTGAACGTTCGATACACTCTAACGCAACTTTCCTGGTATCAAAGTATTCCCACGATAAGGCCATTATATATGGATTGAGATGAGAAGACCAGCGAACGAGACTCCCTTTTGATTCCTCAAAAGTAAGGCATCCGTCTCTTCTGTAAGGGGTACATCCTTTAGGTTGATTAAAACATTTTCGAGAATCACTGTAGGGAGGTGACTAGAAGCTTTGGGAGACTTGATTTAGGGAAGGCCGTTCTATGACAAGTCTGTTCTCTTTTTATACATGGTCCTTCAAATGTGAACACGCCACACTGAGCGCCGAGGGCGATGTTATTCAGGGATACACGTACAAATGTTACCTCGAATAATACAGGAGGTGTACAAAATGAGGCAGCAAGTGTGCAAAAACGAGTGCAAAACGAGTCATGACCGGGGCAATGGGCAGATGAGCCATATAGCCATTGCCTGCACACTTAAATAACTTGCATAGAAATGCATATGGCACCAGTATAAGACATCAATTTCTCGAACCAATATGTACAGTAAATACTTAATTGACACTCTTGTACTCCTATGAAATATCATTGTGGGTGGCGCGCTAATTCAACATGGGACTGGAACATGAGCATTAGATGAACTGATACAAAAGTAATAAGATAATACCACTACGGTAACATTGTGTACACCCATCGTTATGCCTCATGCACCGACCGTCCATCGGCGAGTCCCTTTAAGAGGGTATCCAGGTGTTTCCCGCTGTGACCATTGTTCTCACCGGGGTTCCTCTTTATAGCAGTATGAAGGATCAGTAGATTAATCTCGGGTTTATCGGTAATATAATAACATATCTATCCCATTAGTGTCCGGTACGCTCATATTACTGTAAGTAACACTAATGAGCACTGTCAGTGGGTAGCACGGATGGTTATCTGTAAAATAATATAATAAGCAATTCCGAGAATGGTGTCTCTATTCATTCTAAGAGAGTTTCAATTATGACATTCGGACTCACGGAGTCTGTATTGTAATACTTGACATATGATGGCAATGCGCCACTTTCACCCCAGTAGTTACGAACATAGTACAGATCGGCAACAGATACTTTGTTGTTCAACTTTTTTTTTTTGGTGGAGCTATGGAGACTGGGACAAGTAACCGGGTTGCCCACCCAGTCCTAGCTAGGAGGCAAGGAATCTCAATCTTGCAAAAAGAAAGCATAAAACATAGAGCATAAGACATAAGATAAAATCAATCCATGAGGAAATGCTTTTTATGCATGACAGTATTAGGCTGTCAGTGTGGGGCTCGCACTGGCCTTAAGCCAGATACCCTACCCACTAAAACCCCGTCTACTATATATGAGAGGTCCCAGATATCATTTGGGGACAGTATGTGTTTCCTTCGTTGTTCAACTTATCCAAGTAGGATAAAAGAAGTTTGACTTGATTTTTCAACGAGGGAAGGTTTATACCACAATATATACATCGAAATTGAGTGGATTTTACGACTTCACTCTTTTTGGAATCCACCTTCGAGAGGTCCGAATAGCATTGAGGCACCCGTCCATCTCACTTGTCACTCGTCGCTGGTCCGTTGTCGCCAGCGTTTCGGGTCGGTTTCGGGTCGTCAGCTCTTTCCTCTCTCTCTCCCTCCACGTGGATAGCGAAGAGAAAAGCACATTTCGAGCGTTCACAAAACAACGATTTGCTTAGGCTCTAGTTTTAGGAGTTTGGATGAAGGGATAGTTAGAGGATACTATAACCTAGTGGAACAGTCGTATTTTCTGTTCCGTCATCTTTGTCATTGGGGAAAATTAGATCGACCAGTGGAACATCGAGTTAGTGTGCCATTCCTTTATGCGAAACGGAGGCAGGATGTCGACAGGATGTATCTCTCGTATCTGATGTTCGCTTCGAGTACAAACCCAGTTGGTCATGCTCTGGATTATTTCATAAAATATTACAGGCTTCGAGCGATAGATCCTTCGATGTGCACTTCCCCCATCATATTTCATTGGTACGAAGATCCAAAGTTGACTGAAATTTTCTATTTATTTCATTCTCAAGTCGGCTGACCTTCTGTTGATTTGGAAGCATTAACTCACAGAAAGAAAAGGTATCAAATCCTCATGATACTTGATCTCGTTAATTCATACTCGGTTTTTATTTCCTCTATCGCCTTCTCTGTTTTCAAAATCACAGCCGTGTCATAATCATTAGGTTCAACATGGGCTATATCTTATCTCACTGCGGGATTTTGACCTGAAGTCCATATCTTGCAGTTCCTCCAAATTCATAACCGCATCACCCCATTATCTTTCGCATGATCACCTCCTATCCAGCTATTTCAAATGACATACAGCTTTGGTTTTCACATTGATTCTAGGAGGATAATGCGCACACGGAAGTGGAGGATAATCACTAACGATACTGGGATGTAGCATAACTATTACTGCAATATTCTCGCTTTTAAATAATCTTCGCTGCTCTCAATACTTCATAAGAGGATCTGTCTTATCATTAGAACTGTGGAATCTCAACACTTAATATATTAGGTCCCTCGAGGAATGTTACAGAAATATCTTTCTAGACACCGCACTCGTAATCGTACATCTTCCACTGTGTCCGGGCCACCCTATCTTTTATGATATCACCTCTAATCCATCGCATTCAGCTATTAATAAAAGTATTACATTGATGTGGTTATCATGGTAGTTTCTAGGAAGATATGGGGTTGCTGAAGTTGATGTGGAGGAATAGAAGACTCATTGACTTGCTGTATGTCGTACTCAGTATATTCAGTCTTTATGCCTATGTTTTTCGTAGCTATCAATATCTAAGAGGAAGATCTGTCTTTTTCCTTTAAGATGATAATCATCTGAAAACAAGGAAAATTTTCCAACCAATTTCAAACTATGCCGTGCGGTGTTTGAGTTACTAGACAACCCGATCTGTACGACGCGATCTAAATTTAATGCTCGAATCTGCTCGATTTTCGTAGACTGCGCTGTCAAAATTTGAAAGGAGAGCATGTCCTTTGAATACCCATTGACAGCAAACGTCCGCAAGGTGAGAATCGAGCACTGGCAGATTCCATCGTCATATGAGTCTCTGAATCTTTGCAGTCTCCTTCAGACAGCGTAGGCCTTATCGGGCATATGTCTATTGCCTCTCTCCCTTCATCAAGTGGGCAGGAAAGAGGACAGCACATCCTGCTTCTCTTTCACTCGATCTAGCTTGTCAAGGATTTTTAGAGTATAGGGTGGTCCATCTTTAACTACTAGCTCTAAATCTTTCTCCCCTATTCGATTTGGATTCTCCGACCCTTCCTATTTCTCTAAGATCATTCACTCGTTTCGAGCCCATACCTACTTGTCTGTGATGTTTAGGCGAGTACCTTCAGGAATAAAATGTTAGGGGCTATACATCCTTCGGTGTCTAGTTCTCTCGTCAAGTTTATTCTGCTTTCATGAGATATACAAGCTGAATGATAAATTTAAGGTATCTCCCTACGTAAAATCAGTCCCATATTTCCATTGCAATTTGAATGACATTACCGCGCGCCGGAAACTGATATGATAGACCCCTTCAAGCCATACTTGGTCTTATTCCCTGGTTTCCTAGAGCTATAACCTTTGCTCTGAAGAAGTGCCAGTCTCTCTTCGGCGCCCGTAATAGGACTATCTCATCCTGTTTTCCATTCAGATTTTTTTAGGAGCGAAGGTCCCTATCTACAACCGCGGGGGCGCAGTCACAGTGGGCTTTCTCCTAAGTTACAATAACACCACTCTATCTTCCTACTCTATCCTTGGCATAATCACATCCCACTTATCGGATCCAGCTGCTGCAGCCGGATTCCAGCAATTTATGAAAGAGCAGCCTGGATGTGGATTGGTGTTCTGGTGAGCTAGCTCGACTGGATAGGAGCGGGGGAGCTTCGTGATGTATTAATTTTTTCCTGCAATGTCTCTGGCCTTAAATCGTTTCCATCAATCATAGGCTAGAGTCTGGAGTCTTCTCTGTCCCCTCACAATTTTAGAGGAAGATGTGCTTTCCTCTAGCGGAGAGATCGAATTTGATTTAATGCCACCTTGTGCATACAGGATTTGGAGGGTTTTAGAAGCGTTAAATGACATCTCTCGCGGCACTGCAACTTCTATAAGGATCAATAATGAGTCGGTGAGACACCTAATTCATGTGTCATTTACTATGAATAAACGTAGCTCTGGTATATAAGGAGACAAAGCCTACATCAGGAAAGTTGGCAAATGGCGCTTATTTTTCCATAGCACTACAGATTCTAGGAAACATCTACAGAAATAATGCCCAGCTAGCCTCGCTAGTCTCTCGCTAAAGCACAAAGTCAACTCAGCTGG